>MJUU01034563.1:4342-16396 GCA_002080025.1 Modiolus philippinarum
AAAGAACAAAAGGAACGAAACAAACTTAACTTTAAATCTAAAAATACAGAGGAATACAACAGATTATTTTCGATTGATGAACTGAAACAATCCTTGGATAAGGCGCATGACACGGCATGTGGCCCTGACCATATCCATTATCAACTCCTCAAACATCTTCCTTTAACAACTCTTGAAATTCTTTTAAACCTTTTTAATAAAATTTGGGTAACAGGCAAACTACCACCTATGTGGAAACAAAAAACTATAGTACCTATTCCAAAACCTGGTAAAGATCATTCCGAACCATCTAATTACAGACCACTAGCATTAACTAGTTGTGCCTGTAAGACAATGGAACGGATGATAAACAACCGCCTTGTTTGGTACCTCGAATCGAACGGTCTTCTGTCGAACATACAAAATGGATTTCGACAAGGTCGTACAACAATAGACCATCTAGTTCGATTCGAAACATTTATCAGAAATGCATTTTTAAAGAAAGAACATGCTGTGTCTATCTTTTTCGATATTGAAAAAGCATATGACACAACATGGAAATTTAAAAGATCTTTTTGATATGGGGTTGAGAGGAAGCTAACCTAATTTTATTGAGAATTTTCTCAAGGATCGTGAGTTCAATGTTAGAGTCAACTCTACATTTTCTGACTCGTTTGAACAAGAGATGGGTGTTCCACAAGGAAGCATCCTCTCTGTCACACTATTTAGTATTAAAATAAATAGTTTGGCCCAGGTTTTAAAAGATAATATTGATGGATCTCTTTATGTAGATGATTTTCTGATTTGCTATCGTGGCAAAAACATGAATAACATAGAACGCCAGTTGCAGAATCGAAAAATGGGCAGTTATTTGCAAATCCTATTTGGGCTGCCATAATTTCAAAATATATTCAATAATTAAAGGCTTCATGTCAGTGTACGGTACTGGACAATCCGCAATCTCGTCATCTAATGCATCCTGGCTTCCTGGTCAACAACTGTGTTTCCATAGATCCCTACATGACTAGAATTCCAAACGTAAAGGACCTCTTTGCCTAAAGCTACAAGTGACTTATTTTCAAAAAAATTGGGCGTTTTGTTTTTCGACTTTGAATTGCCAATAGGCATGAAAGTAAATCGGAACGGATCATGAACTTATTTGTTTGCGATAAATCTACAAATTTAAGTGCTGATTAAATAGCGTTAGATTCAGCAGTGAATATGAAACCAAAGGATGGTAGACGGAGAGATGCTGTACGATCTACGATCAAAGTCCCAAAGGGACTGGTGGATTAGTGTCTGATTGCAATGATCAGTATCTAATCCATTGATATTTTATGTACACTATCCATGTATGATATGAATAATTGCCTGTCTATGTCTTGCATAATTACTCATTTTTTACTATGGGTCTAATTATAATGATGATATCAAAACCAAGAAAGGTACAAAAACCATGATTTGCTCATTAAGAACACGCCTTTCTGACAATCAGCAAGTCGGTCTGGCAAAAATTATCAGCCTGCATGACCGAATGTCAGGCATAAATTTGACATTTCCTATATGCGACGAAACTGTAGGTCCTTTAAATTTATCTTCGGTCTGGCAGTTTTTCCTTATTTGCCTGACCGAATGTCCTGCAAGGCCTCTGGAGTTTTCAATTTGCCTGGTACACTCAACATAGACTAAACAATGACAGCACCATCTTGATCAATTGCAGTTTGAAATTTCATTCTAAAGAAGAGACCTGAATGAAAGGTTTGTGAATGCTGACAAGACGCAGAGCAGCAAATTGAGCAATACCCTGCTCTTTATGGAGATAATAATTCGTCCAAGATTGATTGATTGATTGAATATTGTTTAACGTCTTCTCAGCAATATTTCAGCTATATCAAGACGAGAACAAATTTGTTGATAAATAATCACTTTGGGGTATGGAAAGGGCCATGGGACGGGAAATTCTGACTGCCACTGGAAAAGTAGGGTGAAATCGTCAAGGGCGGGGAATTTAGCCTTGTAGCCGATCACCTACGGACCACCCCAAAAAGAGCTTGCTACAAGGGTTCTTTAACGTGCAGGAAGCGTGGCATTTCTCCCAACACGTGGACCTGAGTTTACATCCCATCCGAAAGATGGGTTGTGTATTTATTAATCCCGCACAACCACGGAATGGGTCCTATTTCTATATCCCGGGACCCTCGGGGTCAGCCTCCGTTTAGGAGGGGTCACACCCCGCAAGCCGGAGATACTGGGTCCTATTTCTATATCCCGGGGTTCCCTCGGGGTCCTCTGTTAGGATGGCTCCTACTCCAAGCTCAGAGGATGCTGCGGGCCTATTCTTCAGCCGGGACCGCGCACGGCGGAATTCGTCCAAGAAACACACGAAGACTCTATGCAAAGTTCTTTGTGCAACAATGCATCTCAATTCGCGCTATGATATATATTCTCATGCAATTGAAAAATGACTGTTATGCATTTTAAATACTCAAATGACATTATCTCAAGTTTTGTTTGACCAAACTCTGATCAACAGCAATTAACATGCAACACCCCTGGACGAACGGCAATCAACAGATCAACACCCCTGCCTGATCCTCTTTGAATTTAGTCAATTCCAACCCCGATCATTGCAAAATATCGTCTGTTTCGGAATATGCACCTGGACAACTGTTTCCAGGTAATACTTTGTATTTACCGATGTACGACTTCTTCAGTATTTTGTTATTAGTCGGCCATTTCATGTATACCGAACGCGGACCTCGGAGAAGACACTGCAAAATGACAATCGCAACAAGTATAATGGAACAGCCAACGTGGAACAGCCGTACTTTTTCCATTCATTGATAACTAGAAATGTAAACAAACATTACGTCTTCCGTAGATTGTAAATAATGGACTGTTGTTCTCGACGGCTAATGAATTTTATTTTATTTCCAATGCGTTGTTCTTTTATGATTTATT
The DNA here is from genome assembly GCA_002080025.1 of Modiolus philippinarum. Classification (NCBI taxonomy): domain Eukaryota; kingdom Metazoa; phylum Mollusca; class Bivalvia; order Mytilida; family Modiolidae; genus Modiolus; species Modiolus philippinarum. Next base: position 7,283 of record MJUU01034563.1, read on the forward strand.
TCAAAACAGCCACATCGTTTCATTGACGGTTCCTGGGAAGTACGTTTCCGCCATTCATACAAATATAAATAAAGGCCGATGGCTTCTGTATTCATACGTCTACACACAAAATTTTATGAATGGGAAATTCATTCTGTGATTAACGAATTCGGGCACCACTTTAGTGTTGAAATGTTCGGGCAATCAAATTAATGTTCAATGAAAATAGACTATTGAGTGTCAGAGTTTTTTATGAGATCAGAAAGATGTGTACGAGGTTTCCTGAAAGGGATTCTTTTAGCATGGGTATGATCACTAATGTTTGATTGCGTGAGGTTGGTCACCTAGGTCGTAACATAGGATAGAATTCTATCCTTTGGATAGACACTAATCCAAAAACGGCTGCAGAAGCTACTCTGTCTCCATCCCCTGAAAGCCATCTGTGTAAATTTGCAAGTATTCAGGATGTTGCGATTTAATTCTTGCAAAGTCCTGCTGGATAATCCGAGGATTCGTATCAGATATTTTATATTTGCGTAGTTCAAAATTAAATGTTTGTTTTGGGTTCAGCCACGGAGATTTTTTTTGGGGAGTTTCTATAGGGGCTATTTTATCAAAATATATATTAGCAGATTCCAGATGTGGTTTGATACGAAGACCAAAAGGTTTCATAACATTTGGACGTTTTTCATAGTCAACTTTGTCACAAATCTGATGAAAAATAAAGATTTCACATATTTCTTATAATTGCAATTTTGGCCCCTTTGACCCCTTTCAGCTCATAAAAAGCTACGTCAAATCTGTTGACATACTATTTAAAGCTTACAATGAGAGGAATCCAGAGAAAAAAATCCCATAAAAATCTTATGTAAAATAAAGATTTCGCACATTTCTTAAAATTGCAATTCTGGCCCCTTTGACCCCTTATACCTCAGAAACGGTAAGAGCTATGTTAAATCTGTTGACATATTACTTAAGGCTGTCAGTCAGGAATCCAAAAAAAAAAAATCCCATCAAAATCGGATGAAAAATAAAGATTTCACATGTTTCTATTAATTGCAATTTTGGCCCCTTTGATCCCTTATATCCCAGAAATGGTAAGAGATTTATCAAATCTGTTGGCATAAGTTAACATTGATAGCTTGCAACGAGAGGAATCCAAAGAAAACAGAAACCCATCAAAATCTGATGTAAAATAAAGATTTCACATATTTCTAAAAATTGCAATTCTAGTCCCTTTGACCCCTCATAGCTCAGAAACGGTAAGAGCTACATCAAATCTGTTGACATACTACCGAAAGCCTACAATGTGTTGAATCTAAAGAAAAAAAAAAATCCCATTGAAATAATATGAAAAATGAAAAAAAATAGGTAATCCGCATGTGAACACTTTTGGTCCCCTTGGGCCCTTATACCTTGGAAAGGAAACACTTTATCAAAAATCTGATGGTGCAGCGCTATGTTAATTTTTCATAAGGAATCCATTGCATAAAATTGCATCAAAATCGGACTAAACATAAAAATATTAAAATTTTTAAAATTCGACCCTTTTGGGCCCATTTATCTCGTGCACATGCCACGTGAAATCCGTTGGCATACTCCAGATTGGAAATTTTCTAAAGAGTACACTGAAAGAAACCCCATCAAAAATCGGATATATAATAAAGATTCTGCAGTCAAATATGTGAAAACGCCCCTTTTGACCATTTTTTTCTACAACGGGCGGGGCCAGAAACATAAAATTAATACCCGGGCTTAAACATATGATAAAAAAAACATCATACTAAAATTTGGAATTTATCCGTTCAGTGGAACCAAAGTTATGCCGTCCACAGACACAAAAATGCCCAATTTTACCCCTTTTTGGCCTCTTTTTCTGAAACAGGTGGGGCAATATACCCGAAATTAAAACCTGGGCTTAAGCTTATGCCAAGAAACCTCTTATCAAAATTTGAAGATGATCCGTCCACGAGAAACAAAGTTATGTTTGGCCACAGACGCCGACGCATATGCCGACGACCGCGCCATAACATAATTCGACCGCAAAAGTTTTGCAGTCGTATAAAAACTGTCACTATGTGCCATAACAAGCGTGTTTAGGAATTTAATTATCCCTTTTTACGTGCATATACGTGGAGAATGCGGAAAAAAGTTCAAAAGTGGGATCGACATTCAAGTAACCCTAACGGTGTTTCTTCTGTGGCAAGAAGTTTGAGGAAAATAGGCGAGGAAAATGGAATTGTACGATATGGGGGTAATAAACGCCACTGGACATTTGTCTGCTGCGATGGGCTCCCCTACATGATTATTAAGAAGTTGGAGAGAAGAAGCAGTTGTTTGTGCAGTTAAAAAATGTGGGATATCTTTCATGTCATTTGATCATAGATGAAGTCCATCCAAATTCCCAGAGAAAATACATTTTTGAGTTTGATTGGTTGTATATCAGAATAGGTTCGGGTCATTTTGAAATTAACCTATTGGAATCTTTCTTCGAGTTGAACTGGATTCCTATTTTGGAAATGATGTGTGAAGTAATGGGATTTGAATCAGAATCAGCAAAGAATTTCGCCAAGTCTTGCAAAGATCACCATAAAAGTTGGCGACTACTGCTTGTGTTTCACCTTGGAACATTACAAGAATTGGTTTTGCCCTATGTCCGTGACTGTCTAGCTTTGGGAACACCACCCTCTGCCAAGGAATTTCTTAAATTCAACTTTAATAAATATTCATCTACAAACAACCCTAATTTTACATACCTCATGGATCAGGTTTGCCGGTTTTTACAGGGAATAATCAACTTCAGAATGGCCACAAGGAGGAACAATGCCAAACTACTCAAAAGTGCCAAATATATGACTAAAGAGGTCTTTCATTGAAGGAATCACCCTAAATACCAAATTATTGAGCTTTATGATACCATTCAAGATTTAATGATGCCTGAAGAAGTTAGATCCCTAAGCGATTCCCATTCTTCCATCACAACCAGTGGCAACAAGTCCCTTGGTGAAGATTTGGATTTTGTGTTGGAGGAAAAGAACAGGCAACTCAAAACTTGGATTCCAAAAGGTGTGCCAACAGACAAAATATGGCAAACAGTATGCAGAAACAACAATGCACTGGAAGCCATAAAAGAACATTCATTATCATTATTCAAGGTTAAATCAGACAAGGGTGTTACACGTCCACTTGGCATTGATGATGCTATTGATGCATACCGAGTAATACTTCGTAGGAGTAAGTACTTGGAAAAAAAATGGTGATCACGTTTCTATTTCTGGAGTAGCCCTTGATGAGAATTTAGTTCATTTTATTAAACTTTCAACACAGAAAAGAATACATATCCTCAAAACAGAATTTTTAGGCCTCCCATATACATCTGACATTCAAGGCTGGAGACACCCAGTACCCATCACACCTGCAGAAAAAGAAAAACATCTTAGTTCGTCCAACCTGATAGTGGTTCAACTACAGAGCAAAATTGAAATCCTTCTTGAAAATTTAACTGACCAATTCCAGTATGACTACCACAAAAACATGTATCAGCAGGAAGTTAAAACAAAGGGTAAGACAAAGCTTCTCCACTTTCTGCAAGAACTACAGAATGCTATTGAAAATGAAAGTACAGAAACAGATAACTCTGATCCTATTGCAGAATAAGCATAATTGGTAAGGGAAAGGCTGTTTTTCAAAATTAGCATGACTTTGTTTGATCCTTTATCACATGGCTACTCTTAAACTGGACTTTCTCTATATGCATGACCAACTTAACTATACGAGCATGATGACATTCATGGAGTATTAACATGTGGGTTTTTTTTTCATTATGAATAGCACTCGGTAGATGTCCTTGCTACTGGATTTGGCTTCATATTTCGATGTTTTTGGATATGAGTACTTCTATTTGACTACATTTGGATTATGCCTTTCCATATTCATGATATAATTGATTTTTAAGATGCCGATGAAAGGTTACTCCTTTAAACACGTATACAGCATAATCATGATAATGAAATTAACTGTTTTTGTGCAACTTTGTATTCTTTGTATTTTCAGTACATATTACCATTGCGCACCACCTATTTCAAAATGTTGATTTGATCATTTTATTTTTGGAATCAAATGGGTTAGCAAGGAATATTTGTGATATTTGCTCATATTTTTTCTTATTTATACATTCTTTTGCACTTTGTCTCATGCAATGCACATTTACTCCTTATCTCATTGCTGTTTGTTCTACAATATAATTGTAGAAAATGGTGCAGTTGACACCACTTTATTGCCCACCTCTTCAAATAAATATATGTTTGTGTGTGTGGGGCGGGGGTGCAATGTGTTTTTGCACATTAGGTACTCTAGGCTTATCATAATAGTTGCATCCCATGCAGGGCATCTTCATAAATTTTAAGTCAAGCAGCACATCCATACTCATTTGATATGAACACCCCGCCTAGATAAAGCATGTTACAATTATTATGGATATAGATCCTTTTTGAATGATACAGAAAAAGATGTACATTGAACAATGAACGAGTGGGGGTACACCTAGCACGACAATGCGTGCAACCTCATTTTTGTATCCTATTTTCTTAAGCATGTACCATCTATGCTTATGGTTTGTCTTGTTCTTTTTCATGTTTTTATATCAAGTTTCATTGTTCTCAAATACCACGAATAAATAATATACAGGTCAGCTCCTGTGAAATATTTTGCAATTTCCATTACTACTGGTGTATATGGTATAGAGTACTGACTTGAGTAAGTCGGTCTCTACTTAATTCATTAATTTGAGAATCTTTTATGGATATACAAGCATACACCATGGAAAACAATCAATGCACTTCAAAAATCAAAGGCAAGAGCCATAAAAAATTACACCAATTAGCTGATAACTGGAAAAGGAACAAGTGTATGACCCATTAAAAACATTATTTATTGTGAAAAGAAAAATTGCAGAGCCAGTGGTAGTCTTTGGTTATGGCTCCCTAAGAGAAAAATTTTGAGCAGAGAAGGATTGGACGGAAGGAAAGGAGTATCCAAAAGTCAAACAGGATATTTACATGAAATTAGCACAAAAATATCAATAACTTTTGAGATATTGCATGATTTCATTGGAAAGTAACCCATTTCTTAAATCGCCGACATAAAAAACAAAAAACAAAAAAACACAGGATATCTGTTATTTTAATTATAATTATAACCCCACAATCAAAGTTAATGTGGTATATATTTCTACATACATTTGTTCACACTCTTTGTAAGTGCAACTCTTCTTTAAAAGATAGATATTGACATCTGATTTTTGTCTTGCCTGCGATAAAAGTTGTGGAAAGCAAACATAGGCATGCAAATTATGACAGCAAGGGCATTAACTTTTACGAAATGTAGGATATTTTGAAAACCTTTTGATGTAGAAACATCATACTTGGTCAAGTAGTAGTTTTAATCAAGACATTCAATCATGTGAGCTTGACCTCAGTTGCACGATCCAGTGAACACGTCAAGTTTCTCTGATTTCTCAAGAACTGTAACTGGTAGGTCAATGATATTTGGTATACAGGTTTGTCTTGGCTTGTACATGTCAGTCTGGCATATGACTTTTGTCCTTGACCTCATTTTCATGGTCTAGTGGCCACGTTAATTTTCTCTGATTAAGTCCATTGCTCAATAACTACAAGCGGTAGATCAATAATATTTAGCATGTAGTTTGGTTGTGGCTAGTACAAGTCAGTCTGGATTATGACTTTTGTGGTTGACATCAATTTTACAGTACATGTATAGTGGCCACGTTAATTTTCTCTGATTAAGTCCATTTCTCAATAACAATATGTGTTAGGTTGATAATGATAAATACATGTATGTTCAATAAGGCCATCATTTTAATTGCTTAGTCATACGTAGAGGAGGTATTCACATCAAAAATAGTTAAGTTTCATTTATTTTTAATATAAGAAAATAATCTCAAAATACGGTTGATCACGGAAACATTACTGCTGGAATATGGATACAAGCTATGAGGGGTAAATATCTCTGAGGTAGTAATTTTTGGTCACTACAGATATTTCCATAGCATAATTAAGCACCTCATTCGGTTTCAGGGCTCCGTCTACTGAATCCCACTTGTGGATAGGAGAATTTCATGTCTATTCAGGGTGTACAGATTATGATGCGGACAAACTGTGTGGAGAAACGCCACGCTCCATGAAGTATAAAAGAAGGCTAAATTTCCTGCCCCTACCCATTTCTTCCCTTTTTTCAAGTGACAATCAAAACTCATTGCCCCGATAATTCCTGCCTCCTCATTTACTTCTTATTTTACTTGTAATTTTGCTAAATTTTTGACTGGTTCTCGTCCTTATATAACTGAAATAGTATTCACTCGACATAAAACATACACTAATCAATCAATTAATCGACTTTCTAGGGTATTTCAAAAAGCCGATAGCTTGAGTATTTGAGAAATCGTGCCTACTTCACATAAAAAACAGTTTGAAAGACGCATAATACTGTAACTTAAAAGTTTCAAATCAATATCAGAGAAGCCAAAAAAAAAGACTTTTTTCTAGTCGCCGACATGTAACAATGTGGTGGTCCAAGAGGCGACCGATTTTTAACTCGTAAGCCGAAGGCGGAGAGTTGTTAATATGGCAAGAAAAAAATCACGTGCGGCTTCAAGCCTATTAACAGCTCTAACAGATGATATTAGTGCTTCCAATAAAATATAGCGCGCAAGTCTCTATCAAAATCTTATACATTGTGTATTTAAGTTATATTTCTTCATTTTCATTAGTTGAATACAGTGTTGGGATATTAAATTGAAAACAATATGCATGTTTATCAAATTAATCGTTTTTTTATATTGTGTCTCGGATCAACGAGCCTGCCGTGCAGTTGCATAATGCATCGGTTTGTATGTTTGATTTACCTCCCTTTGTACACTCTTCGAAAACATAAATAATTTTATTCAAGAGGACAATAATATTTTTTTCCCTGTGATATGTGCATTGCACAATCGACATACATACGAAATCACACAATCCGATTATTTTCACGTATTACAAGATAACTTAATACATGCAGACGTATGCAGCAGTTCCTTAGATGACTACGAAGTTTTGTCACGAGTAGATTTTCAGGGCTTTCGAGTTTCAGCTCCATCGGAGCTTTGATTATATTTAGTCGCCAATCGCTTTATTTGCATTTTAGTCGACTAAATAGAGCCCTGAAATATCGGAAAGTGTTGTTAAACTTTTCAATTAAATGCTGTTTAGATGGGTCTTTGCTGATGTTGGGTCATAAACTGAGAGTCGATTAAGGTTGAATTTACCATTCTTTTTATCTAAATTGATGTCTAAGAACTGACAATGGTGATTATTAGAATTGACTTTATTGATTGATTGATTGAATATTGTTTAACGTCTACTCAGCAATATTTCAGCTATATCAAGACGAGAACAAGTTTGATTAATAAATAATCACTTTGGGGTATGGAAAGGGCCACGGGACGGGAAATTCTGACTGCCACAGGAAATTAGTGTGAAATCGTCAAGGGCGGGGAATTTACCCTTGTAGCCGATCACCTACGGACCACCCCAAAAGAGCTTGCTACAAGGGTTCTTCAACGTGCAGGAAGCGTGGCGTTTCTATCAACACGTGGACCTTAGTTTACATCCCATCCGAAAGATGGGTTGTGTATTTATCAATCCCGCACAACCACGGAATGCGTCCTATTTCTATATCCCGGGACCCTCGGGGTCATCCTCCGTTTAGGAGGGGTCACACACCGCAAGCCGGAGATACTAGGTCCTATTTCTATATCCCAGGGTTACCTCGGGGTCCTCTGTTAGGAAGACTCATACTCCAAGCTCAGAGGATGCTGCGGGCCTATTTATATGATTATTAGAATTGATTTTATTCAAAGTAAGTTCGTTTGGGTAGATGTCCTTATAATACGCATTTTTTCATGAAATCTTAGTAGAAACAAATTACAAACGTTTTCTTGATGATTTTCACCCTTGTTCTTAGATTTTTTGGTGACGTCAGTATCGATGAACGTCATGTCACTGACGTCACTTTGCATCAACAGATGGACGTAGATGGCGATTCCGATATTACCGACATTTCACTGGAGAATAATGATGATTCGAACAGGCAGTTGAGAAACAAACCTCCAATGCCAAACACTTGTTTACTGCGATAGACAGACTTCTATATCAAGGTAACTTGGGAATAGTCTTTTTAAAGCCAATTTTGGAAATTGGTATCTGGAAAACATGTTTGGAACCAAAATTAGGGTGTCAAATTGAAATTTTGGGAAATATGCATGATTTAGAAATAATTTTCATGGGGAAGGGGTCCTTTTATAGCACCCTCCTAAATGCTGTTTGCCTGTTTTATTAAGATTGATCAGAAGGCGTGTGGTTTTAAAAATCATTAAATGAGTTTGATTTAAAGTTGAAACAGGCGTATTATACGCTCTTAGAGATTCTTTATATCGTAATAATTTTGTCTGTTTCCTCCAAATCTATTTTAGATATACAATAAAATGTATCGAGTAGGAGGTTATTGGTGCGTAGGTAGAGGGGTAAACATAAGTTAATTTAATCTTATAGTTAAATGAAGGGCTACGCCGAGCGCAGCATGATACGACCGCGGCATGCCGAACACTGAAATTTGAGCAAGTGTAATTCAAAAGTGAATGTAGACACAGTAGACAGCTTTACACATTAACTAGATGGACACAATTAGGAGCTTGACAGAGTAATTATCTGGACACATGTAAAAGACTCAAATCAGTGTCCTGTCGCAAATCTGTGACCAAATTTAGCGTCACATACATCACAAATCTATGACAGTCCTTTTTTCCAGCTAATCTGTGTCCTTTCACTCCGCAAATCTGTGTCCTTTTCAAAAACATATGCACGTCATCATTCGTCAGCCTTTGAAGCATATCTGCGTAAAGTATATCCAGAATCAACGAAGGGCGAAGACTTGAGAGTTTCCTATTGCGTAATTTTATGTAGTTTTCTGTGTTGCAACAAAACCGTTTTTTAATGTCAGATAAAATTGATTTGAAAATCAAAGGATTTTATACAATATATGTATACAGAAACATTACGACAATGCACTTTGTAAGAT
>MJUU01034566.1:0-12554 GCA_002080025.1 Modiolus philippinarum
ATATTTCCAAAACTATATATTTCAGATAGAAGTTAAGTTTGAATAGCAAATTTGTTCAGCTTATTTTGTTATTAATCCGGAAGTACAATATCTATGGTATGGTTTCCTTTAAATACTTTAGCATTTTGCACCATAAATGACATCCCCAGAAATTCTCCTCACCTTAAGCAAGTACGAGTTATCTTTCTTGTTTTACCTTTCATAATTAGTAGTGAAGGTGACAACCGAACAGGTGATTTAAGTAATTTGTGCCAATTACATATTCTGATTAGACTATCACACAGTGGACTGTCATAAAACAACACACCTGATTAATTATAGACACCCGTTATAAAATTAACTTAATGTGTTTAACAGTAATGTTTTATCAAAGACGAAGTTTATATTTACATTACATAATAAAGCATATAAAACAAGACTGAAGTATGTTCAATTCTAAAAAGAATAACAAGAGACTATATTATTCACAATATTATAAATTTACAGTAATTATATCTACATATAAATTTAAAAGGCATGTGACCAATATAAAAAAAAAACTAGTACGCTTAGATAAAATGTTACTGCAGGTTTTGGCAACTATATGACATAAATCCCAATTTTCGAATAAAAATGCATGCTTTTCCTAATCCGATAGCTGTATAAATTCATTACAGTGATTGAAATATTTGTAAACATTGATGCTCTTAAATTTTCATATAGCAGACATTCTAAAATAACATGTTTTTCATCCTCTATCAATACAACTAAAACAAACTTGTTCTTGTATATCTTTTCTATCATACCGACGAAACAAATGTCTCCGGCTTGATTCGTCCATCCTGTATTTCTTCGTTGTGTGTTTTGTTTTGATTACGATATGTTGATGTCTATTTCATTTTGTTTGAAATCACTATTAGGGAAGCTGCTAAAAAAAACTACCAACAATAAAAGAACACTATTTTATTAAAAACATTATCGATAATGCGTGTTTACATTATACCCGTTGGTTTTTGATTGATAATATCGTCCTTTTTCATTCTCCTGTGCGCTGTAGTTTATCAATTTTCCACATTTTGAAATAAAAATTATGGCATATGATGAAAATGGAACAACGGCAGTAGAATACCGAAGGAACAAGGGAAGCGATGACTACAAAACTCGAAGTCCAAAGATATGGCAGAAACGGTAACAGATAAAAACAAAGACAAAACAAGGACGTGAGACAGCTACAATGCACGGAAATAAAAAGATAACATTAAGAACTAAGGCACTCATAGTGTGAACTCCCATGAAAACCGGGAGTGACATCAGGTGCTCCGGAAGGGTAAGCATGTCCTGCTCCGCTAGCGGCACCCGTCACACTATTAGTGAAATGAGACAAAATAAAAATTAATCGGATTTTGATGCTACTTTATATTTATACAACCCATCCTTTTTTTCGTGACCACGTTTCAGTCTATGTTAACTTTCTATCAAAATTGGGCTATAAATAGTAATTGAGAAAATGTGTCATATTAGGATGTTTTTTTAACTAATTAGAGGTCAATTTGACAATTGGGATAATAAACCATTCACCATTGTTGATATTGACTTCAAACGAAATTATTATGAAAACATTTGATGAAATATTGTTTAAATAAATTTGTGGGTGAATCTGATTTTTTTAAATTCCATGAAGAGTTGAACAGGTGATTATTTTCGAATGTTTCGTGTTTGGTTGATTCCTAATGAAAATGGAGATATCGAGAACATTATAGGCTACCGTCAAAAATGAATCTTTATCTTTTCTAATTTCACATGATAAAAAATATTGCGAAAATCCTAACTTTTAACATGTGAAATATTATTAACATTTACTTTTTATTTCATGTGTTTCTTCCTTTCTTTTATCTTTTTCTACATCACAATTTTTAATTTTCAAGTGTTTTGTTCCGAAAAAAGGAGAGGATAAAAAGTAAAACCGCCTAGCATTTTCGAAAATTGATTCGGAAACTAGGATTTGTTTAAATGCAAGTAGAACACAGACACGTGATGGATAACATGTTATTTTGTTATAGTGCAGCAACCAGGCCTTGGCAAAAATGATTTAATGCTCTCAGCGAACACATGCCTGAATTATGTATCATTTCAAAGCAGAAACATCTACGTAAATTGTTTTGGAGGTGGACAAAATATTTAATGGCACCATTAGGCAAAAAGCTGTATCTAAGATCACTACCATCAAAATATTTTTATTTGAGGTTGTATATAAACCCGATAAAAATTAGCACAAAATATATATTCGATCTAACATTAAAAATAATTATTAAAAATTAAACTAGTATATTAAATAGTTAATTGCCCCTGCATTCACGTTATCGAAAGAAGAGACAAACCGAATTCACCGATCACATGCCTGAATTATGTATCATTTTATAGCAGAAACATCAACGTAATTTTTTTTTTGGAGGTCGTCGAAAAGCAGCATCTAAGATCACTGCTATATATAAACCCGACAAAAATTAGCACAAATTATATATTCTATCTAACATAAAAGTATATTAAACAGTTGATTGCCCCTGTATTCACGTTATTGAAAGAAGAGACAAACCCAATTCACAAATATGACATCAAAATTACGTGAACAACAATAACACTACCATGAAGTACGATATCACAGATAAAGTTATATGGAAGGTGGCCTTAACCTTAATACCATTTCAACAGAAAATTAATTGACTTCCGAATGCTATAAGGTGTTTTCTCAACTTATGCAATATCACCAAAATTTCATATTTTGGCACAGCTGGATAGTGTTTACTTGTGTATCATCAGAAACCATTTTATATCGACTATGTAATGCTGTACAGTGATAAGTTTGTATGCAGGGCCCTCGTAGCACCCCCCCAACACACGCACACACACACAATGAGCTTTTATGGTCTTACCCTCACCACCGGCTTTTAGTTTGGTATATTTGATTGATTGATTGATTGTTTGATGTTTTACGCCAAAGTATATTTGATAAATTAACAACTATACCTTGTCATTATGAACAACGACTTTGATGTTGTGTTTACATATAAGACGACCCCCGCACTGTGGGTTTTAATTATATCAACAAATCTGAACACAGCTACAAAGCAAGGAGTTATGTTTTGAGAGGATATATCGGTTTCACTTATGCCATCTTAATTTCAATTCTGCATAGACATACATCAATAAGAATACACTACAATTAATCGTCATCATGTTGGGTCTCTTGGCATCTTGTAAAATCTTACAACAAGACTCCCTTCCTTTACTAAAAAACCCGAGGGAACCCCGGGGTATAGAAATAGGACATAGTTCTGGCTTGCGGGGTATGACCCCTCCTAAACGGGGCTGACCCCGAGGGAACCCCCGGGATATAGAAATAGGTCCCATTCCATGGTTGTGCGAGATTTATAAATACACAACCCATCTTTCGGATGGGATGTAAATTCAGGGCCACGTGTTTGAAGAAATGCCGGCTTCCTGCATGTTAAAGAATCCTTGTAGCAAACTCTTTTTGAATGATCGGCTACAACGCTAAATTCCCCGCCCCTTTCGATTTCACCCTACTTTTCCATTGGCAGTCAGAATGTCCCGTCCCATTAACCTTTCCATACCCCAAAATGATTATTTATTAACAAACTTGTTCTCGTCTTGATATAGCTCAAATATTGCCTTGTAGACGTTTAACAATATTCAATCAATCAATCCTTTACAAAAACACAGCTCAGTACTCAGTGTGACAACTGTACGCGTCGTTTATTTCAAATCTGAATTACTGTATTTTTATTTACCCTTTGAGACATAAAGAGCGACTACCAACTCTATGCTGACATCAACTGTTGTATCGGTGTCCGAGTCTGAAATAAAATAGAGGTGCTTCAAGAGTAGAGGATCACTTTTTACGCATTTGTTCACAGTTTTTTTACCGATTCCAAAAAATTAATGCAAGGACAGCAGGAAGTATTTTTATGAAAATGGAACATAACTGAACGACGATGTCATGTATTGGAATACACCTGCGACTGTCTTTGCTGCTGCTCGATGTTCCATCATGTAACTTAAGCTCGGCTGTGTTTTTCATTTCAGAAAAGAAGTGAACCAAGAGATTTGATGTTTTGACAACAATCCTACTTTTCATATGCTTTTGTTTGAGAAGTCTGTCAATGTGCAGAGCGTGTAAAACAGTTTTAGTGTCGGCTTCCTAACTCATGTGAACTAAACAATTCAGGAGAATTTGATACTCCACTTTTGACGTTTATTTTCAAAGCTTCGTAATCAACAAAAGCCCCAGCAAGATTTACAGTTTGACCGTCTTTCAGAAAAGGTCTCGTGATACTTCAGAATGCATGAGACAGTGAATCAGATAAGAGCTTGCTTGTTCTGATTTACATGTCAGGATAAACATTTCTTCCAATGTGGGATCGTTCTACCCTCGATCACTTCAAAAACTCTGCAGGATCAACTTGTTTTGGAACAGCGCTCCATCTCCGCTCCCTTGATAGACGATTGTATGTCATATTAATCAAAAACATGTACAACCATTTACAGTGCCTTAAGATTAGTCAGTTAGAAGATTTGCAAATGTTTCATAAGCCTTCACATTAATTGACTGAAAGACGGCCATTCAATCGCTTATAACAACTGTCAGGGATGCATTAAACGTAGAAAGTGAAGAACAAACTATTGATGACTCATTCTCCAACTGATTTATAAGGCCAGCTTCGTTGGCTTTTAATATCGTGTCGTCATTGTGAAATAGAGGCATTGGACTTGACCGATTGGATGATACGAAATTTTCTCTTCGGTAACATCCTCCCGATAATTCACTTACATTTAAGCACGGCGGAATATCGTCTCTGGATTTACGTGAGACTTTATAATGTTTAAGATTGGTAGTTTTTGTCATATCTTCGAAAGTCTTTACACCAGATTTAGTAATTGGACTATGAAAGCTTTTAGAACACTTGATTGAAAAGGAATTTTAAAAGAATTTAGAACCCATTTCAGATCCGGTCTGGATTGAAATCAGCAAACTGTTTGCAAGTTCTTCTGATTCATGCATTCAAATTGAAATTTGATCAATTCGGGAGGGTGATTATCAATCTTGAAAGGATCTGCATGTTTTCCGGAATGTATGTAAATAGAGAAGTCACATGGCCTTCGTCCCGTTTTGTTGCTGCTGGTTAAGTTTCCTCGTGAGCTGATGGTTGAGACTATTCTTCACCTGACTTCCATTTGAGTTCAGTAATAAGCTCACCATGCATATGCCTTGTGATTCACAATCGTAGAAGAGCTGATTTTTGCCGGATTGTAAATTCACCTCTTTTAAATGAAGACCGAACTTCGACTGGCAAATGGGCCATGTTTAACAAATATACAGACATCCAACGGAAATAATTCACCTTATTCGTTGCAAAATAATTATGGTAGCATTTCAGCATTAGAATGCAAATGATATTTCCATGAGCCCGTCCTTTCGGCTTTAATATTCTGCAGTTAGATATCCATCGCAACCCAAAACATATTGCAATATTCGAACGTCTTTGATTGTTCTCCAGTCTACTTTTGAAAGCCATCAAGAAGTGGAACAATATATCCCCTAAACATTGCAACTGTTTCATCGAAACCTGTGACAAAGACACAACCGTCATGTTTTAAATTATCATGACAGTTTTGAAGTGAAGACCAGAAGACAGGTGGAATTTTTTCAAAAGCATTTGAGGCATGAAACCATTGGAAAGAAATAGGATAGTAAAAGTGAGGTCAGAGCTTCATAAACAACTGTTAATCCTCTTACAGCCCGATTGATTCGTTTTCCGATTAGCATCTGATCAACATTACATGACGCATACACACCCGAATCAACCAACTTATCCCAGAGACCTCCATCAGACCACAGCTTTCAAATCGCAGAAATATAAAAAAAAAGACAGAGCATGGAATCCACCTAATCTTAATATATGGTCCTTAAATAGCTGTGGATTCGAACATTTTATTAGTTGCGCAATTGAGTACAATTGTTGATCGAAACGTTGGATGGAGTTCTTTGTCCGACCGCTGCAGCCATTTCTATGGATTTTCTCCTAGTTGTATAGACCGTTTGCATTTTGTTTGGTTAAGCATTGATAACAGGAGAGTATGAAAGGAACGTATAACTTGTTCAGAGAGCTTGCAATAAAACCCAGATAAAAACTGAATGATTTGATTACCGACAGTCAGCTCAGGAAATGACATGGTATGGATGATATCACTTCGACACAATGACCTAAGAAGTACCAACACGATATCAGATGGAAGCTCTATGTCACTGTAGTGAGATGAGACAATTTCATTCGCACTCAGAAAAGGTGGAGGTTCATGTTTTGGTATCGGCTTTGAAAACGTTAGGCAACTAAAAAGAGACGATGTCAATAGCAATGAAATTCGAGGATGGAATTTGCACATCATATGTTGATGAGTCTGTAGATGCAGGATGTAATTGATAAACCGCCCGAGCAAATAACTAAATACCGAAGTTACTTTGAATTTAATTTCTGCATATGCGCATTTCGACAACTTATTTCTCTTCATTGCGGATAAAATCTAGACAACAAAAGTGAAACGTGTTTTCCATCGACTGCTTCCGTGTTGAAGTCTTTTATTGTCGCATGGAATTGATCGGAATTAGTACTTACGGATTTTAATCGGCACTGCATGTTTTCAAATTTGCATGGCTATCGAAATGAATTATCAAATTGACTAATTCTTCTTGAATATTCTGGGAAAAGAAACAAAAAATATTTTAAAAGGTTAATTTCACTCAACAGTACAGACAAACCTGCCTTTGTGACCACCTGTATAAAGCGACCTCCTGTCTTATGTGATCATGTATTTTTATTCCAATAAAGCGATTTTCATATTGATTTAACCTGTATTAAGTTACCACCTGTATTATGTGACCCTTTTTCAGAGTTCCCTTGAGAGGTCACATAAGAAAGGTTTGACTGTATATATTAAACTTATTTAATTTATCAACGACTTGAAGATGAAACAGATATATTCAAAACAAGTAAAACTCGGAATTTCAAATATTTTACGTAAGGATATGAAGTAAATGAACATGAAACCATAACACATATGTTTACTCCAACTGCAAAAAATTTAATGTGCTGTATGGCCATTTCGGAAATTAATTCCTCATCAGCAGTACTAAAACCCAAACATAAAATGACAATTAACAACGCTTAAATTGCAAAAACATGATTTAAATAATTTATATCACTTAGTTTAAATGGGTTACCACATTTATAAGATAAGATTGGGCGAGTTACAAATTAAAAATCAACCAAGTGTAGTTTAGGTTATAATTATTCTATTTTCTCATAAACAAAAAGGGAAAGACAAGAGTTTTTCCAGCTTATGAAGTGTCCTCCTTATATAATAACAAAATACAAAGCATGCACAGATAATAATAACACACATGTTTTAAGTAAAAATTCAAAGAAGAGACAAAAAAGTATTACATAGTAGTCAAAATAGTAATTGATTAAAACTTATTTATAAATTTATAAACAGTTTTATGAGTGAATTGATTGAAACAAGTGTGAAATACATCTTCCGTATTTAAATGTGAATTCTACAATATCGTGCCGTACGAATAATAGACAACCTGTTGAACCTCAAATTAAACACATTAGAGATAAAAGTATAAAGAAACTAGCTATGTGTAAGGAAATAGCATAAAACTCCTAAAGTAAGCAACTTTTTATAGACTTCACCGCTGCACTAATACAAATATATGTGATAATTTGTAATTAAATTAAACATGATGAAGCCAAATATGTGCATTCATAAAATTTATACACAATGAATAATTTATTTGAAAATGCTTATTAAAAGGTTATTTCTTTTTCTTTTAAAACAAGATGTTCGCGAAGATATACTGGACTTGGATATACAACAGTCAACATTCCATTTCCATTCATAATGGAAAAACTGTCATTGAAATACAAACCAGGAAACGGGTCTACTTAAAAATGCTTAAAAAGCAAGAACTGATAAATGACGGGCCATGTCATGAGCTATCTGCATAGACGAATTTCCAATTTCTTTTTATGAATGAATTTCCCCGATTGACGCGGGGTCAGTCGAAGTACATTGTGTCACAAAACTATATTGTGACGTCAAATTCTCCGGGAAAATTCACCAATTGGAAACTCGTCTATTGGTCTTGCATTAAATGTTACAATTTCTCTGATGGAAAATGACAACTGGAAAACCAATAATCAATGATAATTCATTGGTATTTATCAATGAAAATAGTCAAATCTACTATTCAGTCTCTTGATGAATTGATTGACTTGAAAAGCCATTAAACAATAAATGTGGAATAAGTATTCAAGAAACTAGCAATTAACATTACAAAACTTAATATGAATTATAAAATATATATTCAAAATGTATAAAAAAAAATTAGCATGATAAATTTAAGAAATACAAAAATACCGAAGTTGCATAACATACAGTAAATCTCGTTATGCTGTACACGTGTTTCAAGGAGAAACCTCTCATCAGCAGCATTAGAATCAAATAATATGGAGATCTATAATCCAAAAGTAGTAAAAAAAGAAGTACTCATTTCCAGAAAGATCAAAATAGGAGACCAAATCCAGTACCAAGGACATCTACCGAGTGCCATACACGGAATGAAGCCCTAGTATTTTTAAAGGGTTTGAATTTTGATAAAACAGTAAATTTCTATCAATCGCAAGGTAAATTTTGCATGTCAGACAAGTCAGACAAGTCAGATGATAAGAAGTAAGGATTAGAAATGTTGAAGATAGGAAGTTTTGATTAGCATTTCGAGCCCAAAATTCAGAATATTCCTTGAATTTCCAATATTCAGAAAACATCTTGAAACACGTGCACAGCAAAACAAAATTTACCGTTTATCATGCAACATGGGTATTGATTGTATAAAAGTAAGAATTTATATAAAACAACTAAGAATTTAGAATGTCGAAAGTAGATTATAGTATATAGAAAAAAGAACTTTTGGCATAAAGAATTTTTACCCCTTTGGCTTTCCATATTATCTCATATCCAAGATCTAGATTAGATCCATACTTGTATAAAGACCTGTGATGCAGTTTCAAATATTAGCAAAAAAAGGGATATGGACTAAAGACACAGGAGACAAAGTCTCTTCAAATACATGGTAAAACAAAGCAATTGAACAACGCTTTTCCCGTTGTTTATGTTGAAGTCTCAAAGACTTACCTTCATCGGTAAATAGTTGATTGACATGGAAAAGGATTTGATCAAGTTATCTTTGTAGTGCTAATATTATATTAAAAATGTAGCATGCATTGGATACATAACATGTGATTCCTGTACCCGTACAATCATTTCTGACATTGTTGTTTCCACAGATGTGGAAAGATTTGTAATTTTGGGTGTGGATTAAGCGATGTTCATAACATGATCGCTTTTCAAGTAAAATGTGAGAGACCAAATGTAAAACCGAAGTATAAAATGTGTAGAAGTTTTAAAAATTTTGTTGAACAAGATTTTTTACAGGAGTTGCAGGAAACAAACTGGGATATTACTCAAAACATAAATGTAAACTCTGCTTATGCTAATTTTAATAATGAATTTATACAAATAGCAAACAAGCATGTACCACTTAAGGAAAGAAAAATATTACCAAAACAAATTCCTTATATGAATAAGAATCTGAAATCAGCTATCTACAGAAAAAGGATGCTGTATAATAGGTTTCAAAAATTTAACACAAAGAAAAACTGGGAGGCTTACAGAGTACAGAGAAACCATGTTGCAAAAATTAAAAAAACAATCGATAAATAATTATTTTATCGAAAGGTGTACGGGGGGTCCCAGAGCAAAGGATTTTTGGCCAACAGTCAAACCATTCTTATCTAATAAAGGATGTAATAACCAGAAGGAAATAATTCTTCAGGAAAATAATACTATTATTACTGATCAAAAGGAAAATTGTGAAATCTTAAATAACTTTTTTGTCAATGTAGCTAAAAATATTGGGGATAGCAGTGTTGAAATTAATGACAAACACCCGAGCATCACTGCAATTTCTGAAAAATATCCAGAAATGTCATCTAGTAAACTTGATTTCAAACCAGTTGACGAAACATTCGTATCAAAACGTATTGGTAAAATTAATGTTAAAAAGGCCACAGGCATAGATGGTATCTCGCCAAAACTCCTACACTATACTAAACCAGTTATGGTTAAACCAATTACAGAATTAGTGAATTTGTCTTTGTCTACCTCTGTTTTTCCTGATTCTTTAAAAATTGCTCAAGTTGCTCCAATATTTAAAAAGAATAGTGTTCTTGAAAAGGGGAACTATCGACCAGTAAGTGTCCTCCTCACCATTTCTAAAATATTTGAGACTGCAATAGAAAAACAACTATCAAAACATTTTGAAAGTATTTTTAATCCATTTTTGGCAGCATTCCGGTCTGGCTTTGGTTGCCAATCAACTCTTTTAAGAATTGTGGAGGATTGGTGGAAAGCTTTAGACAGCGACAAATTCCTTGCTGCAATACTCATGGACCTCAGTAAGGCTTTCGATTGTTTACCCCACGACCTTTTACTTTTGAAATTACAATCTTATGGATTGAGTGAATCTGCTCGAAATTTATTAAAAAGTTATCTCTCTGATAGAAAGCAGTGTGTAAAAATTTGTGATTGTTTAAGTCAAATGCTTGATATATATAAAGGTGTGCCTCAAGGGTCCATTCTTGGCCCCGTCTTGTTTAATGTTTTCATCAATGACTTTTTTCTTTTTGTAAATAACTGTGATTTATATAATTACGCAGATGACAACACCTTGTCAAAATCTGTTCATTCTTTAGATTCAGTTATTTCTTGTCTTGAAACCGATAGTTTATCTCTAATACGATGGTTCTCGTTTAATAAAATGCAGGCAAATCCAGAAAAATTCCAGGCTATAGCAATTGGTACAAAAACACATAAACAGAATTTGGTTTTTAACTTAAATGGAAATAATATTGAATGTGAAGAGGAAGTTAAACTTCTTGGTATTACAATTGATTTTAAATTAGACTTCAATATACACATATCAAATATATGTAAAAAAGCAGCTCGCCAACTCAATGTTCTTAAACGAATCGGATTACATTTAAATAAGATTGCAAAACTTACTATTTATCATTCTTTCATTTTGTCTAATTTAAGCTATCCTTTAACTTGGCATTTCTGCAGTGAGAAAAATACCAATAAAATAGAAAAAATACAAGAAAGAGCATTACGCTTTATATATAATGATTTTACAAATTCATATGACTATCTATTAAAACAATCCAAACTACCATCACTCAAAATCCGAAGAATGAGAACTATCGCATTAGAGACTTATAAGATTTTAAACAACTCTGGTCCCGAATTTTTACATAATATTGTAAATTTTAAAGAGCATTCTTTTAATTTTAGATATAAATATATTGCAGAAATCTCACAACCTAGGACAACAAGGTATGGTAAAAAAAGTTTTAGGTATGAGGCAGCAAGACTCTGGAACTCATTACCTGATGAAGCCAGAAACCTTTCTTCTTATGGCTATTTTAAAAACTTTATATCAAACTGGTGCTTCACTGAAAAAAGTAAATGCTTCTCATGTAGACAATAATTTCTGTTGCTGCCCCATACCTGAATCTCTGAGTGTGCCAATTTTACATTTTGAAGCTTTTACTCACACTAGCATAGTGAATTTGTTTCTCCTAGATCTTATGTCTTAACTGCTTTTAGTTTAGTTCATGTATGTTTTTTTTTATTTGCTTTTTATAATTGCTTATGCCATATATGTTTTATTGCTTATTAAACTTGCTAGTGCTAGTGTTGCTTTTCCATGTGCTTTGTTTTGCTTAATTGTAACTGTGTGCATGTGCTATGTTTTTATGTTTGTATGTGTTTTGTTATGTTTTTATATATATCAGTCGGTGAAAGAGACCATTCGGGCTCATGTTTTATTGTTATAATGTATATATTTTATCCGACTTTAAATAAATATTACTTACTTACTTACTTACTTTATAGAAGGTGCCGCATATAAAAAAAAGTTAAATTAAATGTCATCTGGATCTTGAACGGGTTTTTGGGTATTTGTTATCATTTGGCATAGCAGGATTATACGACACATGTCAAATATGATCTACTAATAAGTGACTTTACTTAAGGTAGCACTACAGTCTTCGGAAGAAAATTGTCAACCCCTAATTTTGAATGACTTTAACTTTGTTATTTATAAAGATACAATAACAAATGAGGTATAACAAATAAATCAATTTTAATTTTTGAAAAAGGAATTTTTTTTTTTATTTAAAATTTAAAATTAATTTATTTTCAAACCAGACCCTATATCAAAAATCTGAGACACAGTTTTGTTGCATTTAAATGGTTCTTTCTCATAAAACAAACAGAATTTAGCTATCTGTAAGGATGTAAAAGTTATTTTCATTTTAAAAATTTTATATCAAAAACTCAAATTTTTGCCAAATATGGACATTTTGACATTA
>MJUU01034568.1:6436-24119 GCA_002080025.1 Modiolus philippinarum
TTACATCAAAATGTCTATTTCGCAGCGTTTCAGTTTGATCCAAAAAATGAGAAATTTCTTCTCTTATGATGTGGCAGCAATATCTATTTCTTACACGATAAGATCATTTTTCGTATCACTTAGTGATAACTTTTATGCTATCATTTCATTGGCCTTTCATACGATTAGATAACTTTTCAGCCGTATTTTCATTGGTTGTCCCAGAGGTCACTCATCGGGTCAATTCAACGTGCTCATTGCATTATGTCGTTTGCATTTTTTTTTTTTTTAATTTCATTAGAAAGAAGAAGAAATGAAAAAAAAATGAGCTTCGTGTGTACACACCTATTAATTCATTCTCCCAAAACAGTTGAATTTATTTTTGGCCAATTGAAATATATTATTTTATCGCTAAAAATAAGTTTCTTTCCTGTGCTCTGTGTTGATGTTATGATGTAATGTGTATTGGGATCATTGACGCGTGGAAATTCACATTAGAATCAGTTACCACAGAGACAGAGAAATTTACATCTACATTTAATTACAAATCATTCGTAACATTTCCAGTCACCTGACAAGCAGTAATTAATTTTATCACTGTAAAGTAATAATGTTGTTACAAACTGTAATTACAATTCAACCGAGCTTTTACCCAGGTTTGTTGCCAGCGAGGAATCATGTACTTGTCATTGCTATTGATTGTTGTGTACATGTGCGTATAATGCAACATAGTTCCTACATCTACAACACTTATCGTTGTTTATAGTTTCTTCTTTATATACGGAAAAAAATTATTGTTAGACTTTACATTCATTATAAGGATAAGTTTAAAGTACAAAATCAATCTTCAATGTTTTCACTTACTCAACAAAATAAACTAAATTCTCCAAACTTAATATGATTGGAAGAACACGACAGAATGGTTTACAGATGAATTTTATCATAAGAGAAATAGGTTTCACAACTCGTGAGGCTTGTATATCGCTTGTTATCAAATCGCTGAAGCTCGTTAATTATTATTGTGTAATTAAATAGCTCGATTTGATAACAAGCGATATACAAGCCTCACTCATAATGAAACCTATAATTATCTGGTATCTGGATAAGCTGGGCAATTAAATTGAATGACTGTAACACATCTGTTATTGGCTATCTTATAGATAGGAAAGTATAAAACTAACAATTCTAACGTAGAAAATGCAATTTAAATGAAAGAACAATGATATCTTAGTTAGCCAGTTGTCATTGGGGTTTATTTCTCTATCGAAGCCAATTTAAAACTGGTTTGAGAAAAATTTGTTAACACTACTACAATGTAATTTGTAATGCATTTGTGAACTTTTAATCAATAATAGTTCAAAATGGGCAAATAAAATCAAATAAACTTAAGTAAAATCGGATTTTTCAGCTATTTTCAAATGAGGGCAGACGGCGTTAGCTAAATAAAATTTGAAAGGATATGGAGTAAGTGATTTTTTGCACTTTAATCAGAAATAGTTAGAGACTCCTTGTTCAAAAATAAATAAAATATTCTGCCAATTTTCATGCAGAAGTTAAAAAAATAAACATTACAGGACACAAAATTGGCTTTTAATTTAAAAAAATCATATATATTTATACTCCATGGATGGTTGTTTAAAAATAACACTGTAGAACACACTCATATCATCGTCAATTATATCGAATTACGTAGATCAAGTACACGTTTTCGCTTCTTTATATTTTCATAAAACCAGTCTTTTTACTCCGCTAATATCCCTGCGGTAAATAAAAAAGGCCAAGGATGACGTCAACACTTCGAAATAGTTTTGACTTTGCAGTAATATTCAATTTGGTAATTTACAATTAAAGGACTATATATAGTTTATATATTATTTTTATACATCAATGAGATAACTTCACTAAGCAATATATTGCACAGAATGATTGCATGATATTGTATTTCCAATAAAAGTAATGACAACTAGTGGAGCGGCGAGGAGGCAAATTTTCAAAATTTAAATTACCCGAAAGCCCCATGGACTTTTATTATCTTAAACGAAAGTGTAATGTTTGTTCTTTCAGAAAATGGCTGTCGTCGCTATCTGACATGGTCCTAACATACTTTGCATAAGGGTCAAAGTTCATTGCCGGGGTATAACTTACTAATTTTTTGACATACTTTTCAGATATTTGCAAATAAGTGTATCACAAAAAAGTTGAATACTTGGTACCATTTGACTTTCATATGACATTCACCTTTGACCTTGAGGTTAAATAATTGTTTTCAAGTAGAGATTTTCCAATACACAAATAAATTGCACTGAAGTTGTCGTATTTAAACCGAGTTTTGAATACATTAAAGTGCGATCTGTACTAATATAGCTTTCATTGAATTTGACCTCACTCAAAGTCAAAAAAGGCAATTTTTTATATATTATATGCTTTCTCCCAAATTGTAACAAAACGTTCTAAACTTGACAAGCTTTGTAATAAGGAAGTGCATTTTTAAAACAGAAAACGACGATAAAAGCAAACACACATAAT
This sequence comes from Modiolus philippinarum, assembly GCA_002080025.1. Classification (NCBI taxonomy): domain Eukaryota; kingdom Metazoa; phylum Mollusca; class Bivalvia; order Mytilida; family Modiolidae; genus Modiolus; species Modiolus philippinarum. The sequence continues at coordinate 8,942 of MJUU01034568.1, forward strand.
TTACACGGGTTACATATACATAATTTACATGGGTTATCAACTTTGAAGATGCACACAAAAGCACAACAGGACGCAATGGCATATCTTGTTGGATTTTCTTCTGTCAACAATTTCCCACTAAATAACTTTTAGCGCAATATTTAGCAATTTACAATGAAATATTAGCCTTTTGGATGTTTTATGGTTTAAGGGAATTCAAGTTTTCTGGGATAATCAATTTAAGTGATGACACATATTTTGTGAAGTGAAGCTGTTTTCACCTTTAGAACGCTCTGTAGTTTCCAGTTTTTGCTTAGAATAGCAGAGCTGGACTCCGATTTGACGCAACAAGTATATTTCCGCATTTTCATATCTAAACTATACGAACACACCCAATACTCAAACACACCTTTAAGTTAATTATACCTTTTCATATAGGTTAGCAAATAAGAAATTATAAACATCTGTCACGTATTTTTAGAATGATACTTATGTCAAACTACACCAAACAAATAGAAATATTGTTGAAATATCATTCAAAACAGACTGCCTGGTAAAGGTAAAGGGTAAATTATAAAATTATGACCAAATCGGTACAACACTGTTCAAATACGGGAAGAAAATATTTGTAGCACACAACTTTTGATAAAAAAATTTAACGTTGAGAAATGATATATTCTGGAAACAAATATGCCAATAGTTACGTGAAACAATTGTCAAATCAGTTATGAGACATAATAAACAAATATGTAAAAGATTAAAAGGTAGGTGCTAAAAAACATCAATTTTAATGCTTAATTTGACCAGTTTTGTAAACGGTCGTACTGGGCTATGTTTGAACTTATAAGGGTGTATTGATGCATAATTAAGTACACTATTGCATAATTTTTGTTTCTTTTGTATTTGGTTTCAAGAATAAGTGTTGAATTCAATAAAATTTCGTTCAGAGCCGTCTCGTGTGTATATTGAAGAGCAGGGTAACGTTAAAAGTCGCCATTTTTTACGTCATAGGAACCACAATTTGTCGCGACGACAGGCAATTTCTGAGAGTTGAGATGTTGATAAATGATATTAAGCAATAAAATTCCATGGGGCTTTTGGGTAATTTAAACTCATTAAATAAGCGACTTTTTACATATCCGCCGCTCTACTAAACATTGCTCCCTTTCTAGACTTGTCTCATGACAAATTAATGTTAAGAAAAATCTAAATGGCACCAGAGTGCACAAGCCGAGTTGAAATTTCAAATATTGTGTGACCAAGTTAATCCGGAGACCCAAATATTTCTTCAGTTGTTTGTCTATCATCTTTCCTACCTAATACTTGTATCCAAAATTCTAAAAATTCAAAATGGTCAAGTTTCATGTCTTGACATTTCAATAAATAATTCACTTCGACCTCAACGTTGAACTGATAACAATTTAAATAAAAAAAAGACATCTTTATTGAGAGAATTTCTCATATGGATATACTATCATACTTTCAAGTTTTGGCATTTAGTTTTGTAATTTCGAAATGAAATTCTGACCACCTGTTTAAAATTGCCACATCTCACTTTTTAATAATGCCAAGTTTTCTTACAGTCGACTTGATGAGTGTCCTTTGTTTGTCTATATGTTGTATTCGTCCACTAGCTTAAGACACTAGTGAGGGTCCTCATGGAGGGTCCTAGGAATCAAATAATCATTAAATATTTGCCTTGGTAATCAAATAATCATTAAATTTTTACCTTGATAATCAATACATTTTTGGCCTAGTAATCAAAAAGTATATAAAAATGCAAGCTAATAATCAAATAATCATTAAATAAATGCCCTCGTAATCAAAAAATCTTTATAAAAATGCCATGATAATCGGGTAATCAAGAAGCCCATGAGGGCCTCACTAGTGCTTTTGTCGGGAAACGGATGACAGTGATTGTAAGAGCACTTTGCCAGTTTAATTAATGTTTGTTGTCAACCCCACATCAATGACCAGGAAAGACTTGGATGTAGCGTTGTTCGACAATTAGCAAAGAATTCCGCTCAAACCGGTGCTAGGGACCGTCTTGAACTTACTATGAGGTATGAGCAAACAATAAAAGCGTTGTTCCTTTGCTTGTTTTACCATGTATTTGTAGAGACTCTGTCTCATGTACATTTACTCCATATCCTTTCATTCCCCATTCTAAACTCAATAGGGTTCCTCCCTTCAGGAAGCCAACAATTTATCCAAGTTTCATTTCAATTGGCTGTAAACTTTTCTAGTTATCGTCCAGAAACCAAATTTTTCTGTAATTTTCAATCTAATTTGCTCCACTGTGAGCATGACCTTTAACTAATTTCTCAAAAAGCAATAGGGTTCCTCCCCTACTGGTACCTAACAATATATCCAAGTTTCATTTCAATTGGATGTAAAGTTTTTGAGTTATCATCCGGAAACCAAATTTTTCTGAAATTTACAGTATATTTTCGGTCATTGTGACCTTGACCTTTGACCTACTTTCTCCACAATTATAGGGATCCTCCACTCCTTGAGTTATCATCCGGAAACCAAATTTTTCCGAAATTTTCAGTTTCTGTGAACTTGGCCTTTGACCTTCTTTCTCCAAAATCAATAGGATTCCTCCTCTCCTAGTACTTAACAATATCGTTAAGTTTCATTTCAATTGGATGTAAACTTTTTGAACTATCATCCGGAAACCAATTTTTTTCTGAAATTTCAGTCTATTTTCGGTCACTGTGACCTTGACCTTTGACCTACTTTCTCCAATTTCAATAGGGTTGTTCCCCTCCTGGGACCCATAACATATTCAAGTTTCATTTCAATAGAATGTAAAATTTTTGAATTATCATCCGGAAGCCAATTTTTTTTGAAATTTTCAGTCTTTTTTCGGACACTGTGACCTTGACCTCTAACCTACTTTCTCCAAAATCAATAGGATTCCTCTCTTCCTGGTATCCAACAATAGATCGAAGTTTCATTTCAATTGGATGTAAACTTTCTGAGTACTATCCGGAAACCTTTTTTTTAACGCCCACCCGCGGGCACGCACGCACGCAACACCAAACCAATACCGAGTTCAACTTCGTTGCAACTCGGCTAATAACATAGTTTCAGAATTTCAGCAGCTTATGGTTGTCTATATGCATGAAAAGATTTAACTGAAATGCGCTATTTAATCGGAGATGAAAAATTGTGTAAAGCATGGTCCTAACTTGATCAGTACTTCGGTGCTGACTCGAAAGCCGATTCTATTTGGAACCTTACAATATCTGAATTTTATGTAAATTTTGTTGAAAACTAAGGAGTATCTCCCTCGTGCATAGCTCTGTCCTTAGCTGATTTTGGCTTTAATTTAAATCATATCGGTTGTTTGTTCTCTATCAGTTTTTAAACATCTTTGAATTTATGGATTTCCAAACGTTTAGATTTTATCTGCACTGAAGAGACATTAGTTGTCGAAATGCGCATATGCAAAATTTAAATTCACAGTAACTTCGGTATTTAGTTATTTGATACAGCATAACGAAAGTAACTATTTATTTCATCTATTTTTTTTATTTTTTTCATTTTTTTTTGTATTTGTATTTGTACAGGCATATCAGAAATTGTGGGTTCCACCGATGCTATGGCATGCCAAACCTCTCCCAAGTAAAAGAGAATCTTGAATCAGAGTTCGGACCTAAACTTCATATTTTCCCACACAGACTGTTATCTTATGTATTAAAAAAACTTTTTCAATGATCGTATTACGGAATTTTTTTTTTTTTTTTTTGAAGCCTTGATTTATAAGGCGGTCATGGAGATTATTATGTCAAATAACAAAGTGTTTAAAATTTAAAGTTTTACTAGCTCTCGAGTAACGAATCAAATGTGAAACACACTCCGTAGGCAGGAGAAGCTTGAATATTAATATCAATGTTAATTTGGAAATTAAAATCGTCCATTTTGTCCTACATTTTAGTACTGAGATGACAATGTTCGTCATATTCGAGAAAAAGATGTAAATCTAGCGGTCTATGTTGTTTCCTTTTCTCTAGTTCTGGTGCATAAATCAGTGGGATAAATTTTGTTGATGGAAAGAACATCATCAACATAGCTATTAGTGAAATTGAAGGATCCAGCACCTTTTATTTTATGATCTTCAACGAGTGCCTGAAGAAATTCAGTCCCGTAAGAATGTAAAAACAGGTCTGTGAGTAGAGGAACAAAATTAGTGCCCATTGGTATGCCAACTTGCTGGTTAAAAATAGCACCTTCAAATGTGACAAGTATATTATCAATTAAAAAATCAAGCATACTGCATACCTGTTCTTATCGTAGCATACTTTCCCTTTTAAATTGGTTTTAAAAAATGTGGTTTTATAACATAATACAATATATTTTTTTAAAACAAGAATGGCTTTTTGAATGATACCGTTGATTCGTTGTTTTAGTTTATCATGAGGACGCGTGGTATACAGTGTTGAAAAATCAAATGTTTTAGAGAATGTTTTTGAGTAAATGAACGGGATTTAAGATTATCAAATAAATCCTGCGATGTTTTAAGTATACACATGTTATTTATGTCACTTCGGGTATGAATAGTTTCACGGTATGCTTGATGCCTGTCTTTGAGACAAAATCTTAGTTAGACAAGTTAGTAGTTGAGCAAGATGAAGATCCTGCTATGAATCTTTCCTTATATGAATTTTTGTGTAATTTTGGTACCCAATTTATGTATTGTAGGTCTTACAGAATTGTCAAAAGCCAAAGTCCAACAGGAAAAACAAGACAAAGCAAGTAGAAATTCATTGTAAAATGTAGACCGCAATGGTTCTGACTTGGTAAAGGCATTTCAAAAGATATGGTTGGCAACTCCCGTTTGATGTGGCGCCAAACCTTCCCTTCTATTGCGAGAGTGTCCGGTAGCAACTTCAAAGATATTGTTATTAACAGTAAAAAGAAATTATATTTTCAGTATTAAGTAAAAATAAATAATCTTAAACAACAGTACGGACCAAAACTTTTTCCACAAGGGACTGGTATCTCATTTAAAAATCTCTCTTAATGATCATATGAGTCGGATTTTTTAAACTTTTTATTAAGGCGGCCACGAAGATAACTGTGTAATGAGAAAGTCTGTTTAATTTGTGCTAGCTCTCGGGTAACGAATCAATTGTGTAACATACACTCCATAAGCAGTAGAAATTGGAATATTACTGTCAATGTTAGGGAAATTGATAATTTTGAAATTGAATTGGTCCTTTTGTCGTTAATTTAGGCACTTAGATGATCATTTTTGTCAAATCTGTTATGTTAATTCTAAAAGATGTAGATATATTTGTTTTTGTTGTTCCTTTTCTCTTTATCTGTAGATGCATGAGAAGTATATGAGCACAGTTCACCTCACATTTGAGAAGGTGTAGCAAGCCGAAAATGACGTCATCGGAAGAAAGGTAGACCAGAAGTGACACCACTGGAGTCATAAGACCGGAAGCCAAAGTCATGTGACCTAAAATAGAAGTGATGGGTTGCGCATGCGCAGCTGGAAATGAACTCAATTTAAGCACTTTTCGGCCATTTTAACCGGAAATGACGTGATAAAACACCAATCGACTATGCAGGGGTGTTGTATTACATAATAATATTATGCATGCGTAACTGGAAGTTTGTGTGTATATCCTGTAGGTCGCCAGGTTAACCGGAAATGATGTGTTTAAACAACTTTGGTCTTTTATAACCTTATGATATAACACCCGTGCGACCGGAAGTGGGTGTGTCCCCAGCTGTAGACCGGAATTCCGGTATTTCACTAGTCGGAACGACTCAGGAATGTTCGTTCGGCCGTTGTCCTTTGTTTTGTATTTCTCAGGGAGTCTTCTATCAGGTCCGCGTTGGTCAAGGATAGTACTTATCGTCGTGTTTTTGATTTTTATTGATTTCACCCCAGGCATAGGCGAGATAACTCGTGATTTGATAATGATCCTTACGGGTTTATGTTTATGTTCACGAGTATGCTAACAGTAATGAGTCGCTTACGTTGCTGTTGCTGCTGTGATATGGTGATAGGGCTTCTGCTGCTGCAGCATTAGGCTGATGGGGATTCTGCTGCTGCTGCTTCTACCTTAGATAAAAATGCAAATTGTGAATTTCCTTTACATCCAACCATTATTTTGTCAATCCATGAAGGTTCACTCTGTTTTGCACCAGACTTTTGTATGGCTATAACTATATAGTTACACTAGATCTGGATTTTCCCATTCGACTGCCATTCATGAAAGTCTGACAAACAATAGGTGAACCACTGTTGTCGGAAATAAAAAAAGGTTTTGTAATCCAGTGGAAAGTTTACCCTTGACCTGGGTGTACAACTAATGGTGGAGCCCGGAAAAAAGGGTAGAAGTCAGCACAACACTACAGCTGCAAAAGTGTGGGGAAAAGTTCAGTCGAGCCGACAATAAAGATAGCCACAAAGCGGCCTACAGCTGCAGCATGAGATGTGGAGTATAGGGGATTTCCTAGCCTTTTGTCAACTATCTACAGGAAATTTACAGAAAAATTAAAGTTAGACATTTCGGATGCAATTCTTGGATTAGTACAAATAAATTAATAAAAAAAATAATTTTCATTTCTTTGCATCTTTCTTACACACTGTGACCTGCTTGTAACTGTACGTAGTCGTATCGTTATGATCAAGATTTGCAGAACCCAAATTAACAGTATTTTGTTATTTTATAGAGAACTTTACGTTTTCGAAAAACCAAATTGATGAATGTGATTTTTTTTTAAATTCATTAAACAAGAAACCGGCAAAATTCGACCCTTTTTAACTGTACTATATTTGTTTATTATTAAGTCTCCCAAACGAAGTTTGTGGAGACTTATTGTTTTTGCTCCGTTCTTATTATTCTTATTATTATTAAGTCTCCCAAACGAAGTTTGTGGAGACTTATTGTTTTTGATGCGTTTCTTTTTATTCTTATTATTATTTTTTTCTTCCGTTTTCCGCCTCCAAATTGTCCGCACGATTTCTCAGAGACCAGTGACCCAAACTTCATGAAACTTCATGACATGATAGACATGGACCCAAAGTTGATCCTAAAGTTTTCAGAATTTCCAAAATGGCGACCGTTGCCATGGAAACGGTTATAAAGGCGGGAAAATCAAAGTGTTCAGAATTTGATGAAATTTTATAGGAAGGTTGCCTTACATGTGAAGAATTGGATTCCGGTCTCCAAGACTTCAAATTGGCGGCCGTTGCCAAGGTAACTGAAAAAAGGCTGGAAAATTTAAAGTGCTCAGAATTGGATGAAATTTGACAGAAAGGTTGCCTAGCATGGAATCGGATAAAATTTCACAGAAGGATTACTGGATGTGGGAGTTCGTTTGGGAGACTTTTGTGTTTCGCTCTGCGAACACAGTGATTACTTGTTATTATTCTTTTTCTTCTTGTTCTTCCGGCGTAAAATTTTTGTCCGGGACATATCTCGAAGACCTGTGACCGGAACCTCATGAAACTTCATATGCTAGTAGAAGCCAATGAGAAGATGTGTCTCCCGGTCTCGGAATTTCCAAAATGGCGACTGTTGCCATGGAAACCGTGAAAAAGGCGGGAAAATTGAAAGTGCTCAGAATTGGATGAAATTTGATGGGAAGGTTGCCTAGCATGCATAGAATTGATTTTTGGACCTAAAATTTTAAAAATGGCGACCGTTGCCATGGAAACTGAAAAAAGGCGGGAAAATTCAAAGTGCTCAGAATTGGATGAAATTTGATAGGAAGGTTACCTAGCATGCATAGAATTGTTTTTTGGAACTAATATTTTCAAAATGGCGACCGTTGCCATGGAAACCGAAAAAAGGCGGGAAAATTCACAGTGCTCAGAATTGGATGAAATTTGACAGGAATGTTGCCTAGTATGCATAGAATTGATTTTTGGTCTTAAAATTTTCAAAATGGTGACCGTTGCCATGGAAACCGAAAAAAGGCAGGAAAATTCATAGTGCTCAGAATTGGAAGAAATTTGACAGGGAGGTTACCTAGCAGGCATAGAAGTGATTTTTGGTCCGTAAATTTTAAAAAAAATGGCGACCGTTGCCATGGAAAGCGAAAAAAGGCGGGGAAATTCAAATGTTCAGAATTTTATGAAATTTCACAGTACAGTTGCGGGATATGGGAGTTCGTTTGGGAGACTTTTGTGTTTCGCTCCCCGAACACAGTTATTACTTGTTATTATTTGAAGTTTCAAACAATTCATTCATATCAAAAATTCTCAGGCATCAAATAACATATTTAAATGTCTAAGTGACATTTTTACCCCAATAGTTCTTTTAACCTATATTTTTGAATAAGATCTTTACCTAAGATATTGATAAATGCTATATGAATGCTATATATTTTTTGTGTGCATAACAAGATGAATTACATTTTTTAAAACTTCCGATGCTATTTTCACAATATTGTACATTTTGCTAGCTTTCTTAAAATCATATTTAGAAGAAGTATTCATAAGGTTAATCCATCAGAGCATTGAATGACATTTCCTAATGTTTCCGAAAAGAATAATAATATCCATCGTGCAATTTCACCATGTACTATCTAAATACATGTTCATTGAAAATATTGAAAGTTTTGAGTTATTTGAACCATTTGTTTCTGATAAGAGTGCCAGTTTAGTCACATAATTTACCGCTAATGATTAAAAACTTAATACTGAAGTTATTGTGATTTTAGTTTCTGCAGTTTATAATTTACACAAGCAATGTCTGAAAAGATTAATTCAAAACATTAGGAAGGCCATATACCGAAAAATATATAAAATATGATACAGAACAAATAAAAAAATACGGTCGAAATGAAAAGCCAAGCTCAGCTCAAGACAGAGGCTTCAACGAGAGAGATACTTTGTTTTAAACAAGTGTACAATTCATGTTTGTACATTGATTAACATAAGATGAGAAATGCAGTGAAAGTTTTTTTATTGTATTTGATATCAATAATAATAATAAACTTTTTGGGTGTTTGGTTGTGTTAAAATGTATCAAATCAAAACATTTCAACACAAAAAAAAACTAACTGAAAAGAAATTATGGCGTAGAATCAGTGTAACGATTTTGGCTTGACATTTAGATCTCTTTGTTTATTTGTTCTCTATTAGATTTTACAAACTTTTGTGGTTTGTGATCTTGCAAATGTTTTTATTTCCACTAAAGAGATACAAGTTGTCAAAACGGCCATATAAAGGAACTAAATTTTGTTATTCATGTAAAGTGCAATATTTATTTAAATAGCAAAATACCGAAGTTACTCTAAATTTACTTTCTGTATATGGCTATTTTGACAACTTATGTATCTTCAGTTCAGATAAAATCAAAACATGGAAATCCACATATCAAAAGATATTAAATAATTTAAGAATATATATGTTGTGCGATGGCCACAAAGTTAACTATAGAACAAAACGGAAATGGTATAGTTGGTCACGATTAAAAGGTAAAAACACTAAAATATACAAATTAAAAAACACATAAAAATGAACATAAATGCAAAGAAGGGAAGACTGCCCAACGTTTCGGTCGTATGGCCTTCGACTAAGGGACTACCGGGCTGAAATACGGAGAAGAAAATGGAAAGGACGAGAGAATGCAAACCTAATGACGTGTCACAGATATTTCCTGTAAAAATCGTGCCAAATCTTGAACATAATCAAAAACGGAAATAAAACACTAGTTATCTATACTATGTGAATACCAAATTTCAATACAGAAAAAAATATTATAAAATATACTGCTTCTTAACATTCATGCCAAAGGGTCGAGCAGTTCCAAGAAAATTGATGATTTTTTGTTCAAGGAACTGTCGTTGTTTCTCATCTGTACTAGTTTGTATAAGGACAGTTACATGCATGTTTAGTATGCTGTGGTTGGCTCGCTGAAAATGTTTACCTACTGGGCAATCCTTTCCATTGGTGACGCTCTGTTTATGTTCGACAAAGCGATCACCCAATCTACGGCAGGTCTCACCCACATAGATCATCCTACAGCGTTAACAACCCACAGCATACACTACATTTTCAGTAGTACACGTGAAACCATTTTTTAGTTTGAAAACGTTAGCCGCTCCTTCTACTTCATCAGTTTCCCAAGTAAAAGGAAAAGTCTAACAGCGAGATCGCTTACATTGTCTAGTGCCCTTATATTTACAGGGATTTTTAGGAGTAGCTTTCTTGAAAGAACTAGTTACAAGGTGCTGTTTTAGACTCTTCCTTTTTCTGAAGGCTGCAATAGGAGGCGACTCTGCCGACATATGTTCGTCCTCGGGAACTATAGATTTGAAGTTGCGTAACAAAATGTTTTGATAGCTTCGTTATGAGGATGGTATGTCAGGACCAACGGAACCCGGTCGTTAGTATGTTTCACCCTCTTCTCCATAGGCTCGGATCTGGTCACTCGGGAAACTGAATTCATAGCTCGATCCTAAACTTTGCTGGGGTAGCCTCTCTTAACAAAAAAGGATTTCATTCTGTTACACTGAGTCCTGAAGTCCTTCTCGTCACTACAGAAACGACGAAGTCGCAAGAATTGTGACTTTGGAATGACATCCTTGCATGACTTTGGATGGCAGGACCCATAATTTAAATAACAGTGGACGTCTGTCGGTTTATAGAACACTTGGGTGGAAATTTGCCCATCCTTTATAGCACAATTAATGTCGAAGAAAGAGAGACTATCTTTGGTGATATTAAAAGTGTATTTGATGGCCGGATGGTACGAGGAAACATAGTCAATGAAAGACTTAAGTTCATCTTCACTGTCAGAGGCCACCCCAAAAACATCAAATTGTCTGAAAAAAGTACCCATTACAAAATAAAAGTGACAACAAAAGTCCGAATCGATCAAAGGAAGAGACCAGTAAGGAAAATCCGTATAACATTCGACTGAATCAGGGGAACACAATCCGACGCAGAACATTTTTGGCAAGCCGTCATAATCCCGACTTGGAACGGGCATTTTATAAATAAAATGGTGGGTTAAACCAGGTTTATTGATGCATCAACCTCCCGCTTATATGACGACTAGCTATAGCTTCTGTGTGCCCAGATTGTGTTAAATGTCAAAGCCATAATATTGTCAGGGCGCACTACACTATTTCAAAAATATAGAAAAAGGAGGCACACAACCAATGACATTCACCTAGTGCAATACAAAGAATTAAGCCTCAGTATTTTATAGCTGTTTTGAATTTTAACAAAGTATATTAATATAAACAAAAGGTACATTGTCATGAAAGACAAAGTCTGACTAACTCTTGCGAACCTCTTCTCTTTCAAACAAAATATACAGAAATTCCCAACTTGCACAATAAACAGTAAAGTTTGTTTTGCTGTACATGTGTTTCACGGGGTTACCCCCTCATCATCAACATCAAATGATATGGAGAGCCACAATTTAAAGTTGTCACAATAAGTTGTCGAAATGTGCATATTCAGAAAATAAATTAACAGTAACTTCGGTATTTTGTTACTTAAAACTAGTCTAAAAGAAATACTCATAGCCAAACATATCGAAATAGGTGGCGAATTTAATGATAGGAAATTAATATACTGTAGACAGAGTAATAGACCAACAAAAAACTGAAGACAAACAATTCTACACTATTTGTGTATAAAGGCGATGTAAACAGAGTCCAGATGGTGCCCATTTAAAATCTCCGTTGGAGCTACAGTGAATGTTGTAAAAAAAACAATGATCGTCAGTTACAATGGCACCTCAATGGAAAAGTTTTAAGAGTATGATGAATCTTGAGATCGAGAGAGAGTAAATGAACTCATCTATTTTTAGGACATGTACGAAAATATAACTCTTTCTAGAAGCTGTGCGAATATTCCTGACGTATCGTTGGAAGAGTGGTACATGTTCAACAATCAAACATTCTGCCTACAAAAAAATCAGGGATTGCCAAGGTCAAAACCTTAAAGGATGAAGTAAATCTTTTTGTTTTATATCTTATTTAGATTTAAAAGCTAACAAAACTTAAATTTACCAATTATTCTCAGATATAGACAAGGAAGATTATACATGACAGTCAAATATGTTCATAGAATAGAGGATTAATTTTGGCATCAGAATCAATTTGAAGCATTCCGTAAATATCAACAACAAAAAGGACTCGAAGAAGTCTATTATGTACAATATCGCATCAAAGTTGAAAACAAAAGTGTTTTTGTTTGTATTATTGCTATTTTCCAGTAACACCATCATTAGACATATAAAAAAAATTCAATCAAATTGATACATTGTCTACGAAATACCATATGATATTTACATCTATGATGTTAGGAAAATAACGTCAGCATTGCTCAGCATTGCTGGAATGTTAAATGGCATTATTAGCCATTATACTAATTGGAAAAAACCCTGTTTTGTTCAAAGAAAAAACTTATGATTAGCATCAAAAGTTTTATTCCTTCAAATTATATATAAGCAAAGATAAACAATGATATAACATTTTCTTTTTTAAATTTGACGAGTGGGAGGGACATTATATAAAACTGACATTTGGAATTGTAGAATTATTGCACTTAAGAAAAAAAAGAATTTATTAGCGGTTGCATTGATACTACAAGAAAAAGTATTGACAGATTGAGACATTTACTTATCACTTACTCCTACATCGTTGAATACAAGTGTAGGAGATGACGGCTTATTTTATAACACCCTCACAAACAATATAATATCTATTTCGTAATCTATATTTACCATGGAAGATCAAATCCAGACAATTGAAGGTCGATTTTTATAACTTATGAGCAGATTTATTTGCTGTTTTCGAATTTGCATTATCATGACAAAGGGCTAGTTGACTAAAGATATGCGTTCTGGGTACATATAGGATAAGAAAATATAAATGGATAACAGGAAACATCTACAATTGCTGAACATTATAATTACATGCCACAATCTGCAAGGGAATTACACATGAAGAACACGAATAAGACAAACGTAGACAAATATAGGAACTCGGGACAGTCGGACTTGGTACAGGCACTAGCAAAAGCCAGTGGTAGGGTTAAACCGGTTTATGGGTACCCAAAACCTCCCCTTTACATGGTTTCTGATTTTTATATAAGTTATCACTTTCTTGGTTATTCACACAGACACGCACACACACTCACAAACACACATATAATAGTTTAGAGAATGTTTGATTACCTAAGTTTTGAATTAGACAAGTGAAGTATTTTACGTCCTCCTAAAGTCCTAACGTTTTAACGTCAGATAAGAAATAACGTTGTAAATGTATCAGCACTTATTAACAGAAGCATTAATTAAGTCAAAATTCGGGATAAAATGGGTTCCAATCCATATACTTCTTCCCTATTTCCCGAATACTATACAAATTAAATAATTAGATTTTATCTCTATTTCAATGACAAATTGTCCGAACGACCATTTCAAGAAACTAAATATGTAATTTTTGAATTAAGTAATCTAAATTATTATCCCGGTACAAAATTCTTGTACTTGAAACTCTCATGTTTTACCATGTTTGTCTTAAGCTGTGTAATTCAAAATAACAAAAAAGACAGATATCAACATATGGGATCATTATTCGACTGTCGTTTTGTTAAAAAAATTAGCAATATCTAATATCTGGAAATATTTTACTAAATACATGTAGTATTTCTCTTGTGCAAAATTCTCTCCATAGCTGATTTTGTCATTAAAAATTGTAACTTTTAGCCATTTTTCCCCGTCAGCTCTTTCATTACCGAGTAATCACTTGGTATCCCACACTAAGCATATTATCATCAGATAATACCAAAACTCAGGACTTCTACTATCAAACAAATCTCAATCCTTAATTGATGTTTACAAAAATTTTCTGAGACACTTTTGAAATTCATTTCCATCACAGATTATGATCTTACTAAACTAAGTGAGAACCGAACCGTCAATCTAAAACGAATAATCCAAGGACAATGGCAACATCGGGAAAAAAAAATGAAACAGTCATACATGAGTTGGGACAGAAAAGAAAAAATGAAGAGAAACACACATACAAACATGAACACAGACCCAATAAAAACCGTGGGTGGGATCAGGTGCCCCAGTAGGTTAAGCTTCTCCTGCTTCATGTAAGACACCAGTCGTGTTCAACATGTCAACTCCGGTAGTAAAGTCAAATCCGGTAGAGGAAACAACAATTAAGCTTTAAAGGGAAAGATCTGTTGTCATCTGGGAAACATATATCCCATAGCGGTCCACAAGGTCGACCTTTATTTTATCGTTTGCCAACATATTGTTGATTTATTTCTCATGTAGAATTTAAACAACCAATGATATTTTTGAGATATTCTATTTAACTTTTGTTATTAATCTTCTTAAGAATTCAAATAAGAAAATTTTGTTTATATCTAAGGAAAATAAAAAAAAACATGTATTTCAACAGTTACTCAGAATATGAAAACCAATCTCCTAACGTTGAATGCTGATATACATGTAGAAATCGTGAGTCGTCATCAAAAATGATGAAACAGACTTGGCTGTTATGTTCTTAGAAACGATTTCTTTTATCTGATTTAGTGCAACTTATGTGAGGTTTTTCACAAAATGTCAATACAATTACATCTTTCGGAAAACGAAAATTCCATTGTAGTCTCACACTGTATGACATTAAATAATCAAGTGGCAATTTTGTTGTACTAATGTTCGTATGGTTCCAATTTTCGTTGCTAAAATCACGAAATTAGTACCACAATTAGTACCAAAATTATATTAGTACCACAGTAGTCAACACATTTGCTGTAAGGTTATAATTGAAGCACTCTTATAAAATGTAATTACTTGATGATTTAGCTTATATAGCAAATTCATAGTATCGTTGTTTGTTACAACTTGTTTTTATTACTTAATTGCCATAATGATCATAGCATAGTATGTTGGTGTAATACAGACAAACTTACATTGAAAAAAGATATTCCCACATATTATATATCATTCAGACATATGGTTAAGTGAAGTGTCTGAGATCAATGGTAGGCGTAATTTGGTTTTTACATTTCCATACTAGAATAACGGAATAACGCCTGTTTATGGGTGTAAAAATTAATGTAGATATTATATGATTTAAACAAGAAGACTTGGTTTGGAGACAGAAAATCTGTTGACATTATATGATTTAAACAAGAGGGCTTGATTTGGAGACAGAAAATCTGTTGACATTATATGATTTA
>MJUU01034571.1:26270-37208 GCA_002080025.1 Modiolus philippinarum
CTTACAAGATCACGGACTTGAATAACCAGCCAATAGAAGGAAGCTTCTACGAACAAGAACTCCAGAAGACAGACCAAGAGACATACAGAATAGAAAAGATTATCATACGGGATCACAAAAATAGAAGAGTATTTGTTAAATGGAAAGGGTATTCAAATGACTTTAACTCCTGGATTCCGATGTCGGACTTGCAGTCTCTAAGATAGTCTCTATTCATCGATCCACCAAGCGAATACTTCTCGAGTCTTTAGTAATTCCACTAACTCTTCGGGCACCCGCACTCTAAAGTTTATTCCTCTAAGAGGATCGTACATTTGTACGATCTTCTCTTTCTCTTGGAGATCAAGTATTTCGAAAACTCCGCTTGGCAGTCCTCCTAAAGGTATCACTGATTTATCACTATTCATCTTTTTTAACTGATTTTTATCATATAAATTACACTAAAACTTAATTTCGACTTCGATTACATTTAGTGAGGTCATTAGAGAAACTAGCCAAACGATTCCGGTTGGGGCTATAACTCCAAAGAATATTCCGTCGATCTTTTCAAACGTCTGACTCATTTTTATCTCAAATTGATTATAACCACCGACGGATTTCCTGGTCTCTAGAATTTCGGTGCTAGTTATTGGTGTCATTCTTTTTTTGTCTTAAGTTCGATATAAGTTCACTTCCAAAATCATTCCAAGTATGACACTCTATGAAACACGCTTTACTCTTTAGTTTAATGTCGATATCGGCAATTATCTTTTTTTTGAAAAAGACCTTTAACGTCACGCTCTCTAATTATTCTGTATTCAGTAGTTTCGTTCTTACCATGTTCCTGGGCAAAAACGACAGTTCCTTCTTTTGAGAAATCTAGATCAGAACCGTAATCATGGATAAAATATTGAATATCTTTCCCAATACTCTGTAGGGATCGGAACAACGAATGAGTGGGTTTCTGTAATTTGACCACCACAATCCTACTTTTCCAGCCTAATTTCATGACTGATGGATAGACTCCCCCGTAACTACCATAGTTAAAAAGAAGTGATCAAGTAGCGCTATTTCTTATTTTCTCGATATGAAAAAGTGTTATCTCGTCCTTATTATCTGTTCTTACTCTTGTGAAAGATATTTCCTTTGATGCGCTCAATTGATCTATTTTCAACATGATCTTAATTTGGTTAGTAGATACGCGCTCTTCTGGTGCCTCAAATATTAGATGCGCACCAAACAAATAAAGAGTTTCATCCGTCGGGTTTAGGGTTAGTTTCCAGTTGTCGAGATCCTCCTCTATTTCACCGTTGTTATAGGATTCGTCCGATAACCACTTGACTTTTATAGTCATAGACAAATCATAATATCCGGGTTTCACTCTTGCAAGAAATGATGCAGCTCCCTTTTTCTCATACTTCTTTCCTTCTGTTTTATCGAAAAATCTCCTTAATCCTCTCTTTTAGAGATAGTTTTAGTATCTATTTCACTTTTGTATAACCCTCATATTCGGCTAGTGCATCAAATTTGGCGTCTACCTCAGTCTTAGTATAAACATCGTTTGGTATTGCACTTATTTTTTTTCTCAAGTTGTGAAAGGTGAATTGGTCTTAGAAACTAACTGTGCAAGTCTTTTCTTAGTTCTCGTTCACTTGCAGCAACAAAAGCCTTACTAGCCAAGACGTTTTCCAATTTAATTAACTCCGCTGCAAAGTTCCGTTTCTGTGTGTCTATTTTCTGCTGCAGCGACTTCTTGTTTACCGCACAGGTTGGGTCAACAAAGTCGGTCTCGAGTCCCCTAATATACTTCTTATTATTGTCCAGGTCTTTACGCGCTACCGCAGGAAAGAAAGTATCGCTTATTTGCTTTATTGTTGCTACGTGGTCGTTGCCGGAACCGGGTGAAAGACCTATGATTTTGTGCCCATATCCAAATCTTGTCCTTTACGGAAACACTCTCTACTCACTCTATCTAACTGAGTCTTGCTTGCATACTTACTTAGCAATAAATCAAAATTAGTCTCCGTTTGTCCTACCGGACCTCTTGACACCGTCTGAGATATTTCATTAAATATACCCATTTTTATTACTTATCTTTTATAAAAGGAAGAAAAAATGTTGGACGAACTAAAGAATCTAGCTCAAAAGAAGTCAAAAGCAGAGAAAGCGGTACAGGACTTCAAAATGAAGAAGGAAGAAGAAAAAATAAGAAAAAATGTACGGTCGGGTAGACTCAAGGAATTCTTTGAACCAGTAACGAAAGCAATAGAAAAAATACCAGAAACAAGGATAACACCACAAGTTGGTCAACTAGTACCCGTGCCTAATATTATGGATCTTCCTGTTCCTCTTGCGATAGAGAAACCGGAGGAACTGAAGATAGTCGAAATGGAACATGTCGTGAATAGCAGTAAGTATGATGCCGAGGAACAACTAGAAAGTAAAGATTACCTGGATAACGAAGACAAGATCAGTAGGGCAAATGGTATGAATGTGTCGCTGGGAAAAATGAAATTCGGGGTGCAATTTCCACAAGATATCAAATATCTCCAGGACAAAAATAAAAAGTATTACCAGAAATTGCAGGGGAAAATTGGGAAAGGACTGGCATCCAAAGGGTCGTACAAAATAGACACTACCGGCTCCTTTTCTGATCTACTGCTGGATTTGGAACAGCTTCTCGAATATAATAGGTTGTACGGACTAGACAATAAAGGACAAGTAGTAGACGAAAGGGTGGACGACGACTTCGTCGACCTAGTGACAAAGAGGTACAATCCCAAAAAACGCGTATTCTGATTCTGCAAAGCGGATATTTAGAAAACTAGTCACTCTTTCATCACACCCTCTGGTAAAGACAAGTGGCAAATACAAGAATATTTTGTGTGGTAACCCCGATAGTCTTGTAGATCGGCTAGAGCTTCTGATTGCTGGTATCGAGTCTGGCAATACCAGTGACGAACTAGTAAACGAAGGAATGTCCGTTCTGGACACTCTTCTAACGGAAGATCAGCATGAAGGGATTTATAGAAAATATTTTGAGTAATAAAAAATGGATCAAAAGAAAACACTTTCTAATTATGCGGCAAGAAAAGGGAAAACACCCCTTCTGATTTTGTGGCGCAGTTCGAAGAACCCTTGGTACTAGATAAGAATAGGCAGTATGCCTTCGGCCTATCCCAAATAAATAGTATGACTTACAGTTGGTATTCTCTTTCAGAGTTCTATGGTAACAAGAAAATAAAGTATAGTCTTGATTCTGGGAGTACATTCAAGGAATAGTCGTTTGCCGATGGTAACTACAGCTACGGGGACATATCCTCTTATATAGCGGAATTTCTATTGGTAAACGACAAAGTCGAAGACAGTCCAATTAAGTTGGACTTTGATCTGACGAGCTTTAAGGTGCTAATTACACTACAGGAAAATACACAACTAGACTTGAGAGATAGGAACTTTGCCGAGTTAATCGGGTTCGACAAAAAAAATAGTAAAGGAGACGGAATACGGAAACAAATTACCCAGTATCACTAACGGGATAGATAGTATTTATATTCATTGATCACTAGTTCCGTTGTAGACGGTAAATCTGGTGACGTAATCTACGTCTTAAGTACTGCAAATCTAACTTGTAGTTACCCGTTCGAGAGAACACCGTACCACATAGGATATTCGAGAGTGAATAAGACAAGGATTGACTCGATTCGTGTTTGGGTGACCGACGCAGACGGCAGAAATATAGACTTGAATGGTGTTGACACCAGTTTTACTTTTATTCTGAGAGAAATATAAACGGTAAGAAAAAATGAGAAAAGTATACAGTAAGGAGTTGGGAGTGTGTGTTTTTGTTGACTCGGTAACGAGAGGACAAATAGGTGGTGGTCAATTCGACAGCATATTTAGTACTGCTGCAAAGCAACTGGCAAAAGAGACAGTAAAGAAATCTGCCATTGCAGCATTAGACACTGGGAGTAAAAAAACTTGGTGAAAATGTGGGAGAGTACGTATCAGACAAAATAGCACTAACGAAAACACCAGTTGAAAAACCAGGTGCATTGATTAAAGAAATAAAAAACTATGCCGACGAAAGTGTCGCATCAAAAATTGGGAAAATATTGGGCAAGGGGAGCAACCGGATCCAAAAAAAGAATTAATCGCTTATGGTAGATTAAAATTATACTATAAAAATGGGAAGAAGAATACCATATGAGACAGATATCGAAGGAAAACAAGCCCACAATGAACATCAAAAGAAATATTAAGCCTCCCACAAATTTTACTGTGAGATATGTAACAAACTCCTTTGTATTTCGGCCAAAAAGTACCTTATTAACTCTGCGGCTCATCAGAAGCGATTTGTAGAATAAAAATCATTCAAAAGTTACAAATATGAATTATAACGAAAAGAATGGAATTAGAACGTACACTATTAGTTACCCCCAAGAAGAGGATGGGACACTAACTAGTGATGAGGTAGGGGTGATATCGAGGTTAATAAAAGAAAGACTGGATCACGCCGTTTCAGACGGGTTTACTGATCGCGCTGACGTACTAGTAAAATTTGTCTATACTGGTAGCACACCAAGTTACAAATATAATACCACCAAGAGTATGAACTCGTTTCTTATAAGGGAGTTTGGTGATTTTGTCGCACTTTATCAGCAGTACGTAAACCTTTCTCTGCCTCCAAATGAGGATTATGTACACGAAATGATAGGAATTAAAATAAAAGTGGTGAGACCACCCAGTGGTGGATGCTGGAATAGGGATTATTCGGAGACGATAGTAGATGGGGTTAAAAGGAAACGCCCATTATCGACCAATAATAACTGTTTGTTCCGGTGCTTGCAAAAAATAAAACCAGATTTTAATCCTACAATCACTTTCTGTGATGAGATACGAAGGGGATATGGTTTGGCCCTAAAACGCCGATCTCGTTCCCAGTAGCGTGGGACATAATAACAAGGTACCAGATACCTGTCGGTTTATTCTGTGAAGAGACAAAAGAGCACCATAACAAAGAGCACCTCACCAATGTAGAACTAGCCGGGGTCATTACAGTCTTATTATCGAGCAAGAAAAGAAGAAGTGTGGATCTTGTGGCGATACGTATTTGGGGAAAAGCATACTTGCTCGGTTGTTTGCTCACGTTGAGGTATTCGATATAAGAAAAAGCACAAGTGCAACGATAACACATCTGGATATTATCACGCAGTAATAAAGAAAACGGGTAGGTATTTGATCCGGAGGACAATGAAGAATAAAGGGCTAAACTCCGACGTAATTCACTACGATATAGAGACTTATACGAAAAAAGTCGATGGTCACGAGGTTCATACCCCGTACATCATAGGATTTGTGGAAAAAGACGGAGTTTTCTGTTACTACGGTGGTGATGATTGCGTCGACAATTTTGTACGATATGTGATGAATAAAACAAGTGAGCTCGTTATTAATGCTTATAACGGGAGTAACTTCGATCACTACTTCTTGATTAAGAGTATGAATAAAATGGGGTTAGCTCCGGAAAAATTTATTATGAATAATGGGAGTATAATTAGGTTACAAAAAGGTACACTTCGATGTTACGATCTGATGAAACACATAGGTAGTTCTTTGAGTCAGGCACTGTCCGATTTTGGGTGTAAAGTACAAAAGGGAGAATTTGATCACAGTAAGGCTTGTAGATGGGAAGATATGGGGGATGAAATGAGAAAGGAGTGCCTTTTGTACCTCCAGTCCGAGGCTAATCCTTCATGTAAGAGATCACGAAAATCTTCTTATCCATTTAAGACTTCATAATTGAAGTGCTCAATCATAATTCCAGACACTCTCTCTGAAAACCATAAGAATATTTAAAATGTGCAAATTTGCAGTTTCTTGAGCCATCAGACAGTCTGTCCACATAATTAATGTGTACAGAATTGCATTTTCTCCCAGCTATTAGACACTTTCTGTAAATGTGCACAGAATTGCGCAGTTTCTCCAAACCATCATGCAGACACTTTTTGAAAACTGAACGCAGAATTGCGCAGTTTCTCAAAGCCATCAGACCTTGTTTTTTAAATGGTGGGCAGAATAGCACAGTTTCATCCCAGATATCAGACTCTGTATTTAAATGTGCGCACAAATGCGCGGTTTCTCCAAGCAATGATGCAGACACTTTCTGAAAACTGAACGCAGAATTGCGCAGTTTCTCAAAACCATCAGACCCTGTCTATAAAATGTGCACAGAATTGAACAGTTTCTCCCAGATATCAAACAAATTTTGTAAAATGTGCGCAGAATTGCGCAGTTTCTCCAAACCATCATGCAGACACTTTTTGAAAACTGAACGCAGAATTGCGCAGTTTCTCAAAGCCATTAGATCCTGTCTTTAAACTGTGCGCAGAATTTCACAGTTTCTCCAAGATATCAGACAAACTCTGTAAATGTGCACAGAATTGCCAGTTTCTCCAAACCATCATGCAGACACTTTCTAAAAACTGAGCGCAGAATTGTGCAGTTTCTAAAAGCCATCACACCCTGTCTATAAACTGTGCAGAGATTTTCACATTTTCTCCCAGATATCGGAAACTTTCTCAAAATGTGCGCAGAATTGCGCGGTTTCTCCAAGCAATGATGCGGACACTTTCTGAAAACTGAACACAGAATTGCGCAGTTTCTCAAAGCCATCAGACCCTCACAGAATTGAACAGTTTCTCCAAGTTATCAAACAATTTTTGTAAAATGTGCGAAGAATTGCGCAGTTTCTCCAAACCATCATGCAGACACTTTTTGAAAACTGAACGCAGAATTGCGCAGTTTCTCAAAGCCATCAGTCCCTGTCTTTAAACTGTACGCAGAATTGCGCAGTTTCTCCAAGCCATCAGACCCTGTCTTTAAACTGTGCGCAGAATTGCACAGTTTCTCCAAGATATCAGACAAACTCTGTAAATGTGCACAGAATTGCGCAGTTTCTAAAAACAATTATGCAGACACTTTCTGAAAACTGAGCGCAGAATTGCGCAGTTTCTCAAAGCCATCAGACCTTGTAGTAAATAAGCACAAAATTGTGCAGTTTCTCCAAACCATCATGCAGACACTTTTTGAAAACTGAACGCAGAATTGCGCAGTTTCTCAAAGCAATCAGACCTTGTCTTTAAATGGTGCGCAGAATTTCACAGTTTCTCCCAGATATAAGACACTTTCTGTAAATGTGCACAGAATTGCGCAGTTTCACCAAACCATCATACAGACAGTCTTTTTGAAAACTGAACGCAGAATTGCACAGTTTCTCAAAGCCATCAGACCCTGTCTGAAAACTGAGCGCAGAATTGCGCAGTTTCTCAAAGCCATCAGACAATTTATGTAAATGTGCGCAGAATCGCGCAGTTTCTCCATACCATCATGCAGACACTTTTGAAAACTGAACGCAGAATTGCGAAGTTTCTCAAAGCCATCAGACCTTGTCTTTAAATGGTGCGCAGAATTTCACAGTTTCTCCCAGATATAAGACACTTTCTGTAAATGTGCACAGAATTGCGCAGTTTCTCCAAACCATCATGCAGACACCTTTTGAAAACTGAACGCAGAATTGCGCAGTTTCTCAAAGCAATCAGACCATGTCTTTAAATGGTGCGCAGAATTGCGCAGTTTCTCCAAACCATCATTCAGACAGTCTTTTTGAAAACTGAACGCAGAATTGCGCAGTTTCTTAAAGCCATCAGACCCTGTCTTAAAACTGTTTGCAGAATTGCACAGTTTCTCCAAGATATCAGACAATTTCTGTAAATGTGCGCGGAATTGCGCAGTTTCTCCAAACCATCATGCAGATACTTTCTGGAAACTGAGCGCAGAATTGCACAGTTTCTCATAGCCATATCAGAAAGTGGAATCCAGACAGGTCTGAAAATGCTTTACACAATACGAAATACTATAAGACCACACTAAGAGTATGATAAACTTTCATGATAGTATTACCACTGCAGAGAAAAAATTTGACAACTAGATGTGTTTGTGAAACACTACATATACCCCCAGATTCTACAGTAAAATACATGAAAATACAAAATTTTACCCCTTTTTGACCTCTGTAACCTTAACCTTGGACCTAATTTTGCATATTGATGTTCCTCTTGACATGACTTATATACCTGACAAGTACTAAAAATCTATTTTACATAGTTCAAAAGTTGTTTATTACCAAAAAACACCCAATTCAACCCCTTTATTCTGAAACAGATGAAGCCCCTTTGGGCCTCTTGTTTATTGGAATGGTTTTAACTGTTAAATGTATCTGTTTAAACATGCTATAAGAAACCTACAGAAAAATACTGCATCAAGATCCAACAAAAGATTTAACAATTCATTTTTTTCATTTGACCCCATTGGGCCTCTTGTTTCTCAAAAATGGTAAATGCTACCTCAAATCTGTTGGCATACAACAGTTACGCAATTTTATTGGCAATAACATAAAAAAACCGTCTAAATCTTATAAACAATAAGGATTCTGCAGTCAAATATGTGAAAACAGCCAATTTCACCCCTTTTTGACCTCTGTGACCTTGACCTTTGCATATTTACATATTTCTTCTTGACTAAACCTATACACTTGCCAAGTATGAAAAGTAAATCTAACATAGTTCAAAAGTTATAGCCAAGGTTAAAGTTTCAGACAAACAGACACAGACAGGACAAAAACAATATGCCCCTGATCCTCGATCTGGGGGCATAAAAATTTATGGGTATTAGAAGGAACACTTGTGCTGTCTGCACTATACAGAAGAGCCAATTTTAGCTCACTGAACCTCTCAAATCTGTATGTCTAGATATAGAGAAAAACATCCTGCAATATGATTGGAATATGAATCATAGTTTTGAAGGACTTGCATTAACTGAATAAATGAGCTATGTTGGCTTGGTGAACCTCTTAAATCTGTGAAAACAAAACTTAAAGTAAAATGGGAATAAGCAGATCTAATAAAAAACATATCTGGAAAGTTTTATTGGAATTTCACAGAGAGTTTTGAATAAATCACAAATTAATAAGCCACAAATCAACAAATGAGGTATTTTGGCTCACTGAATGTCTAAAATTTGTAAAGGATCAGGTGCAGAATTAGATCAAGGGAACAGCATATCCTCAAAATTTGGAGTTCCAGATTAAGTAAGTGAATCAACAAATGAGCTATTTTGACTCGGTGAACCTCTTAATCTGTGAAATCAAATTTTTACAAATCAGATGCACAACTAAACCAGGTGAACAACTTATATGGCAAGTGTTGTAATCTGACTAACTTTTGTGATGGAGTTGCAGATTTATAAACCAGATTAAAATATGAGCTATTTTGGCTCCATTAATTCCTAGAATCTGTGAAACCAAAATTCATGATTACATGAGGTGAACAACATATTCTGCAAGTTTGGTTTGAATCTGACATTTAGTTGTGATGGATTTGTGAATTAACAAACCAGATTAACAAATTAGCCATTTTGGCTCTGTGAATCTCAAAAATCTGTAAAACCAAAGTTCTAAGTATCAAATGCACAACTACAGGTGAACAACAATTCATGAAAGTTTGGTTGGAATAAGACTTGCAGTTTTGAAGTAGTTGTGGATTCAAAAACAGACAAAAGACGATAGATAGTAATCCCTATGTGTTGACTCTGTGCTTACAGCAGGCAACACAAAAATTAATGGATAGACAGGTGGATAGAATGAAAGAAAAGGGTAAAGAACTTTCTAATCCCATATTCCTTTGGAGCACGAGTATAATTAATAATCATGATGATGCAAATGGGTGATCATGATATACATGTACTTTGCCCTTTAGGAGAAGAAACATAGGTTATAAAGAGGAAAAATGTGTGCCGAGGACTGACTATCCGAAAATTTGATAATCCATTCTCTAGAACCAAAGTTATCTTCAAAGCCCACACTGCTCCATACCACATATCGAAAAAATCATTTGGAAGGTCCAAGAAAGTGTATATATATAAACTATGGCAAATCAAAGACATAGCTTTTCATTAAAGGAATAATAAATCAATTAATGCAATAAAACAACTTTTAATTATTTTTCAATTCTGTCAAAACAAATACAATTTTACGCAATAAAAAAAACATTGAAAACTTAACAAATTAGTTGTTATGGATTATGGTACATAATACAGTAGAACTTTGATGGCTAACACTGCAATAGCTCGAACACAATGTATGTCTCAAACCCATTTACTGGTCCCTTTGTTCAAGTTTAAACATAGTTCGACCTAGATAACTGGAACACCCCTCTAACTTGAACTGTTTTCATCAGTCCCTTAGTTGTTCCAGCCATCGAAGTTTGGCTTTATATTAAAAGCAGCTATTGAATGTTTATAAGGAAACCAAAGGAAAAAAGGGAAAAAGAACTATTGGTTCAAAGTGATTAAAAAGTTTTAAAGACTATGATTATACATGTATCTTAAATACTAAAAGAGGCATTTATAATGTTTCTTCTGAATTCACTGCCTCATTGGACCATAAAAATTCTTGAAACCAAAGATTATCAAACGAATTTTCAATTTTTTTTAGATTTGACGATTGAATTTTGGATTGCTGATCTCACTCCTTGCAGGAGATCTTGAATATTGTTTTTTTTTATCAAAACTTGTATGTAAATTTCGAATTTAAGAAACTTTACCTATGCCACTTGTTGTGGCTTAAATTCAATAATCTGATGTGCAGTTTCATGAGGTTTTATTTGCAGTAACAAAACAACGGCAGTAGGATACCGAAGGAACAAAGGGGTGATATTCACAAAAATCGAAGTCCAAAGACAGGGCAAAAACGAGAACACAGAAAACAATGACGTTAGACACAAAAACAATGACGCCAGACAGACACAAAGCACAGAACCAGAAACCACAACATTCAGAACAAAGGCACTCACAGTGTGAACTCCAGTGAAACTGAGAGTGACATCAGGTGCTCCGGAAGGG
>MJUU01034571.1:37569-47680 GCA_002080025.1 Modiolus philippinarum
GCTGAAGTAGGTGTTTCAGTTGTTTCTTTAATTTCAAGCTCATTTGGATAGATCTGATGTAAATAATCCTTAAATTTAGGATTATTAAGAGAAAGCACATCGTCTATGTAGCGGAAGCTGAAATTAAAGAACTGGGAACAAAGAACAAAAATGACGAATTTATAGTTTTGCTGTTAAAAGGAAAGGAAGGATGGACGAGGGGCTCAAAAGCATGATATTTTGGTCTTTCAGCAGAGGGTTCACATGTATGCAAACAAATCCTTAAAATTCAAATATATTTGAGACATTTGGTCATTAGTATTTAAGATTTATGCACTTAAGAATATCCACATGTATTAAACTTAGGAAAAATGTGGACACCTGCTTAAACCAAGCAGGCTAAATATATTTGCAGCATTCAACTGCTTATTTGGCAATTTAAATAATGTAAAGAACAAAGATGTATAGTAAGACACATTTAACACACTTATATATATGACCTTTAGCTAAAGATATGATGCATTCCAAGTAAATCTATAATTATTCTGTATAGTAATTATTAAATAGGGCATACATAATTCAAAAATAACATTTGATGCAATAAAAAGTATATTTTTGCCAACCCAATCACCCCCCACCCCCAACCCCTGACACACACAATTGAATATTTTAAGCAAAGACAACATTATGCAAAACTAATCTTGTAAACAATCATGTGAAGTTTGGTTACAATCGGATCAAAGATCGATGTAATACAAATAGTGCCAACAAAATTTTTGATGACAGACGGACAACGACCAAGATTAAAAACAATATTGATGGGGAGACATAATTAAAATATGATATGTTTCATTTAGTTGGTGTTGAAGTAATCACTGTTTTATAAACAGCGAAAAAAATGTCTAAATTACAACGTTAAGGCTAAAAAAAAATAAGCTAGGTTCTCAGGCAACGCCGCATCCCCTAAAAGCCTCCACGTCGACGATTTTTATCCGCCGCCGCCGAAAAAAAATCCGGATTTGTATGTACGAGTCTTTATTTACTAGATCTGAAGCCTTTCCTAAAAGTATTGAATGAAAAAAGGCTCAAACACAACGAAATTTGAAGAAAAATAACATCGTTTTATCAATCAGGAAGTTTAAGTAAGATGGAAAAATCGGAACGGATTCGGTGCGGACCGTCATATCCATGTTTATTTTACATTTAATTTGATCATGTTAAATGTTGTCAGAGGCAATATGATATAAATAGCTCATTTTCAAAAAAATCAACACTTTACCGATCACGTGGTTTATTGACAGTAATGGCGGCTAATATAAATATTCGTGTTCTGACATCAAAATAGCATATTTTGGAGGAAAGACCCTATTTTTGATAACTGTAAGGCACTATGCAATTTAATCCAACATATTTAATTACATCCACAATGTTATGAACAGCCAAATTTATGGATTCTTCGTATTTTTGACTGCTAGATTTAATGCAAAGCCTTCCTATTTGGAGCTTCATCCTGTCCTGCCTCAAAAAATGAACCTGTATAAAGTTCCACAAGGGTTGAATATAAAAAAGACCTATAACACAGATGAAATGTTTATCAAAGGAAGCAGTATATTTGGTGAAATTCTTGTCAAAAATATTCTTTCAATGAATCCAACCAAAAAAAAAAGCCTCCCTCATCAATTTTTCCAAAAAGTGGCCTGAGAACCTAGCCATTTTTTTGTAAGACCTAAGCATTTGCATCTATTTGCGTTTCATTTCAAGTATCACTTAGATCCAAGGAAATTAATAATTAGTAGTGAAATCATTTATCTGGTAGATAACTTTCATGTTTGAATGCCTAGTTAATATCAATTTTGGTAGAAATCGGTTTTCAAAAATAAACAATTAACAAAATTTTCCTATACAGTCCTTTGTTAAACAATATTACCTGGTGACGGCCATTTTGGATTTTTTAAAATTGGTAGATGACCATCATGTTACCATGCATAGTTAATATTAATTAGCTTCATTATACTTTATGCAAATTTCTTACATTATCCTTTAATTTCATTAGATAATCAACAACTGTTAATTTTCACTAAGGTTTCATTAGCCACGCCTATCCTTAGCAACGTGTGTTAATCATTAGCAACGGGCGTTAATGTTAAAATTAACACCTGCTCCGATCGATGACGTCATCAATGTATGCAGATTCTTATTTTCACATCACTTTTGTTGTTGTCAGCAACAATTAAAGCTGACTTATAATGTATACATTAGTAAAATAAAAGTGACCTAATCATATAAAAGAACCTTGTCATAAATGTTATTGGACTTTAAGCAATTTAGCTACAGTTAAATACCAAAACAGCACTGACTGACTATTTGTTAATGTGTTTTTGATGTTGCATACAAAAAATATTATTATGATAAAATGTACATTAAGCATTCATTATAATAAAAATCATAATACCCTTGTATGAAGGTGTAAGTTCGATTAACACACTCGTTGAAAAATTGTTAAACTAAGGATATGATCACCATGTTACAATATGCAATGAATATGAGGTAACTCCCTGCTGGCGGCCATCCTGGATGAGGTATGGACCTACTTGATACCTTTTTTGGTTGGGACCATCCAAGGACTATTGTGGCTAAGTTTGGTTTTAATTGGACTCATAGTTTCTGAGAAGAAGATCTTTGAAAGTATTTTCCTTAGGGTCCAATGTTTAAAACTATGTTCCCAGCTGGTAGCCATCTTGGATGAGGTACGAACCTGCCAGATATTTTTTTTGGAAGGGACTATCTAAGGACCGTTATGACTTAATATGGTTATAATTTGACAGGTAGTTTCTGAGAAGAAGATCTTTGAATGCATTTTCCACTGGGTCCAATGTTAAAACTATGTTCCCTGCTGGCAGCAATCTCTGATGAGGTACAGACCTGCTGGATATCTGTTTTGGATTGGCCCATCAGACTAAGTTTGGTAATAATTGGACAGGTAGTTTCTGAGATCTTTGAATGCATTTTCCAAAAGGTCCAATGTTTAATTTATGTTCCCAATTGGCGGCCATATTGGATGAGGTACAGACCTGCTGGATACCTTTTTTGGAAGGGTCCGTCTAAGGACCATTGTGACTAAGTTTGGTTATAATTGAACTGGTACTTTCTGAGAAGATCTTTGTATGTCTTTTCCATAGGGTCCAATGTTAAAACTATGTTCACTGCTGGCAGCCATCTTGGATGAGATACGGACCTGCCGGATACATTTTTTAAATGGAACCACCCAGAAACTATTGTGACCAAGTTTTGTTCCAAATGGTTCAGTGGTTTCAGAGGAGAAGATCTTTGAATGAAAAGTTTACAATGGACAGGCAGACCAGGGATGCCAAGTGATTGCAAAAGCTCACCCTGGCATAGCAAGGTGAGCTAAAAATAAAGTTATGTCAACTGAATGAATCTATTTTTTAACACTTAGGCTTGTAGAATGTTAGATAAACATCGTAAACAGGGATAAGATGGTATACATCTTGTAACAGGTCTTGTCGGTTAAATGATTTGCATTACGACTTGTCGCTCCATATACCGGGCCACATTACAAAACATGACAGTATACAAAAATCATGTCATAAAACCTAAAACCTCATGAAATTATTTTTTGAAAGTACATTCTTGGTCATTACATACATCTCAGTATAGAAAATGTCATGTCATAAAGCCTCCATTTTCTATTTTCTAAGAAGAAGTCACATTTATCTGATATGCTATTTATTTACAAATTTAGGTGCAAAGAGTCTTAAGGTGCTAAGGGGTCTAAAAACTATCTGAAAGAATTCTCTGATATTTTCATGATTTACATTTTTTTATTACAGCATACAAAAAATAAAATAAGAATTGGGGGTCACTGACCCATATAAGTGTGAAATCTGTCATCTAAAAATCAACTATTTTGGTTGAAATGATAGGGAAAATTCGTGAATTTTAACAAATTTTTTCTGTATTTTAGTTACATCAGATAGAATTTTTTAAAATATGGTAGATTAGTAGCTAATATACTTTCCTTCTATTTGCATGAAAAAATTGGGTCACCACACTAATTTTTGAATAAATGGCGAAAAAACTGATTTTCCTATTATTTCTATACAAATTATCTCCCCTTAATAGAACAGGAGTTTGCTAAAAAGGTTTGATATTCTGCATGGTTACCCAATAAAAGTAGCATATTTGATCAAATTGAAATATCATAAGACATCATAATTATTTTGCAATCATTCCCATAGTGAATTCTATTTTCTCTCAGATGCACAAGAATGATGCACAGTTTTAAACCCCAGTACTACCTTAAAGCTATAAAACATTAATTTTAGTGAAAAATATTTTATGTCAATGAATTGATTTTTCAGAGTGAAGGAATCTATATCATAAATTATTACATCAATGATACCAGTATATTTAAAGATCTTTGAAATTTAACAAGTTACTCCTAAAGATGTTCATCAAATAATGAAATTACCGGTAGTTGAACTTTTCAAGAATTGATCCAGAATTTTAAATTTCAATAGATTTTAACAATTTCAACCAAATCCCAAGATTTCAAGATTTATGTCCATAACTGTTCTAGTCTGTAATTTGCGTGGCTAATTCGGGCAAATTCACATCCATTATAATTCACTGGAGTCTTTATTGATGTATTCCTTGACCTTGATGACAAAATTGATGTCTCCTTTGTAGACTTTATTTGTTCCATCCTTGGATGTCTTTTTGCCAGTTCCAAGTCCACTTTTAATGAACTAGAAAGGGGTAAATAAAATTGTTGCGAATAAAATCCCTTCAAAATCCCATAATAATTTAAATTTTCTTCTTTAATAAGAGATGGCACTTCCTTATAAAAAATATTCACTGGCTTGGTTTTATTCAATTTTTCTTTTTTCTGCCAACCAAGTCCTCTAGTTTGCATATCCTCTAAAACACTCCTGACAACTGAGGCTGTTACAACTTCTCCTTTTATTCTAACTCTGGTTAACTGGGTTGTGGGGTACAAAGTCCCAGGCTCTTCCAACACCTTTCTAGCAATATCTACTTTTATGTCGGATCTGTTCATTTCCTCTACATCATTCAAAGATGTCACAGCTGTTATTTCCGGAAACAAAGCCTGAAATAGTAATTTTTCCTTTTTAAATCTTTAATTTTTTGCATCCTTGTATATATATGTTACAAAACAAATTGAAATCCAGTAGGATCAGGAATCCTCCTAGTACAAATTGGAATTCCAATTTCTCCTAGGAGAAATTGAGATATCCTGATTTATACTATTACGATTCTAAATCCTACTGAATTTCTAGTTTTATCCAGAATAATACTGGATATTTTGTTCAGGAGGATTCTGGTTATTACTGACATTCAAAGCTGAGAAAAGTTATTTGATTTTGTTATAAGAAGTATGTATTTCACAACAGTCTAATACATAAAAACTAATTCTAATATGGCTCTATTCTTTGGCTTTGGAAACAAAGCTATGTTCTAATTCCAACACTATTTTTTAGCACATGCTTATATCTTTTACAAAAGGACATTTGTAATGTACAGTTTCACATTTTATTGATTCAATATTCATGTGTAAATAAAGTTTTGAATAATGAATCACCCATAATCACAATAATAGATATTTACAACAGTTACTGAATTTAAGACGAGGAACAAAAATTGACATAACCGTAACCTAGCAACGAATGTGTTGTTGTTATGAAATCTTATCTATGTTGCATACCATGCTCTACAATTTAGATATAAAAATTTTAATTTTTAACATTAATAAAATTATTAATATGAGTTTTATTCCTTTTCTTTTCTTTTTGGCTTCAAATATAAAATAATGAAGCAGTCATATAAATCAGAAATACAACCAGCTCACATTTATACCCGCTTCAATTTTAAAATATCTGTATTTTATATTTATACAATAGATTATTTGTATTAATTCATAAGCTTATGAGCAACTTGTTTTAATAAAATAACGAATATAGATTTCTCTATGTCCATTTATGTGTGTTTGCATGCAGTTTTCCAACATATTTTAATTCTAGTGTCAAACCCATATTGCCCTCTAAGAGCCGCATCGAATGTTCAAAACGCTTGTTAAATATTTTAGTATTTAAGAAATAGATTATTGCAATTGGGCTCTATGCGAATAAGAACATGGTAAGACCTTATATTTGTCTTCATTTTATACCTCGCTATTGCTTGGTATAAAATATTGACAAATATAAGGTCTTCCCATATTCTAATTCACATAGAGCCCGCTTGCAATAATCTATTTCTTAAATACTAAAACAATTAGAATCTAAATCAGTTAAAATTTTGTTCTGATACTTCCAACGTTTGTTAAATTAATTACACTTTTGTACATTGAAACATTCTTTAACAAATGCATGATTGCTTTTGAAGATTCAAAATAATGTAGCTGAAGGTAGATTGACACTATACCACACAATCTATCGGGCAAATTGTAAAGCAGTAGTCCAATGTGGAATATATTTCCTTTTCAAGAAGGAGTGTTCTTTTCTTGGCCATCATTCTGATGTCATAATAAAATGACAAAATTTTTCTTTTAAATTTCTTGAAACCTTATTTTTAGTGAATTTTAACATGCAGTGACTTAGCTAGCGCTCGTCACTTTTGCAATTGATGAATCTTTTTTGGAAGTGGCGAATTTTTTCAGCCTGCAATTCGTCACTTGGAATTTTGAAAATCGGGAAATATTATAGGATAATGTTCATAATCTTTGCCACTGTACCCTGACATGTAATCATAGCAATTTGAATTCTTTTCAGCTAAAATATCCACCATCTTGTATTTACATTGCACAATGACTGATGTTGGTGGGTGGGTGGGCTGAGCCCCAAAATATTGATATCCACTGTAAAAAGAACACTTTTTTTGCTTTTTTGCGGCTGCTTTAATAGCTGATGATGATGTATCACAAATTGAATGTATTTTCTGAGGATGTTGCACCTTGTGTAGTTTTCCAAGTAACCTAAAAGTAAAATGTAGGCGTAAACGTGCTTTGGGTGAAGGGTTTTGTTATTCATGGTCCTCGAAAATGGCATGTTTTCGCAATTTTGGACTTCTAGACCGGAAGTAGACATGACGTATGTACCTGAGGGGCTGTCTTTCATTCTGTGATAGATATGACATCGTAGTACGATTATAGAGCAATTTTGAGTATTATGGATGAAGTGTTGCATTCTTGTTGCTGAAAAATGGAGCCCACACCATCCTAAATATGCAATTTTTTTTTAACTCTTAAGTTCCCAGAATACAATTTTGAGGTAAATGCGCAAAAATTGGCAAAAATTATTTTATTTTGATATTTGATATTGTAGGAAATAGCAATTTCTATGAAATCAGTGCAAAAAAACGCATCTCTGTACGTTTCAGGAATTAGGGAGGTGCTAGACTGACCTAAGTGTGCAACCTAGACCAATCAGGGGGCAGCAGAACAAGGGTTAATCGTGAAGAACAATTATTTATGTTAATGAAATAACTCTATACTGTATAAACTTACATTCAAAATTAATTCATTTTGCTGCAGTATATGGTCCAATAGCTTTCTAGCCTTTACCACAGTTGCAAGGTCAATGTTGTTGGGAATCTTTATTTGCCCTGCCATACATCCAAGCATTTGTTAAAGAACACTCTGGAACAGGTGTAGGGCCAAACATAACCTCCCTAAATGGTCCATATATTTTGATCCTACAGCTGACCTTATTGGCTCTGCCTCTATTTCTGTGTCGTCATCTGTGTCACTACTGTCACTATCGTAAATCATTGCAGAATTGGTTTCCACCACTCCCATCTTTACTCTCTCCTCCACCTCATTTACGTAAGTCTGTGCTTCTGCTGAAAAGTGGTACACCACTTTCTTATCAGAGTGGGCATCATATATCTCCTGAAAGACTGGATTGAGATTTTTCAGGCGATACTTTTTATCAAACTCTTCATTAGCCTTTATTATTTTTCTGAAAAGAGAAATTTTGTTAATCATCATACATGAACAAGAATTGAAAAGAAATGAATGAATATTCAAAAATTATTTTGTTATCTTAAATCAAAATACATTAATTCTTCATTTGTCTACTTTATATAGAAATACCCCATCAGTCTCTTTCACTCTGTTGTTAGATAGCAAGAGTATAGCCAACTCATGGAGAGTTTACAACAATGCTTTACTATTCTCATTTAGCCAATTAACAAGCATTTTCCATCATATAACTTCATGAACTTCAGTCACAATCTTTTATTTTGCAAACTTGGTCACAATATTTAGCAATATAATAGCTTTGTGTTATTGTTTGCATCAATAAACATGAAGGTTAGAACATTTTTTATCATATATTTAGTTATGAATACAAGAATCCTGCATGTACAATAGAGATGTCATCTTTTGTCCTGTATTTTAATATGGCGCTTTTCTTTCGCTTTATGAACAAACATATGCTATAAATCTAATAGAGCGTACCTGGATTGTACAAAATCTACAACTTGTACAGTATGTGGACCAAAGTGAGTAAATTGTGCATTTCATGTAAAAACAGCCTGTCTTAAGAAAATTCTCTGAATTTTATTTCTTGGCCCATTTTCATGAAATTTTCACTGTTAAAAAGGAATTGATAAGCAGTTCTTTCCAATAATTGAGAAAAAAATTTATGTTCGAGTAGTGTCCATACTGCTATAATTTAAAAGCAGATCAAATTTTTTGACGTCACAATGTAATATGGATATATAGTAAATTTTAACTTTGAAATTTTTGGTTTGTGTCTAAATTGTGACCATAAAAAAATGAGGATAAAATTATTTCTAAATTACTGATAAAATGTGCGCATCAAACTCCATTTAACACTGAAAATTTCAGGTAAATTGGACAACAAATGAAGTTTTGAGAATTTTTTACAGTCAGGTTGTTTTTATATGAAATAAACAGGGAAATCTGAAAAATTTACTCACTTTTGTCCCCATGGCCATGCTTTAAAATTTTACAAATATAAGGTCTGCCCTTGTTCTAATTTGCCTAGAGCCTGCTTGAAATAGTCTATTACTTAATCAACACGTCATGAAAATTTTGATATCAGTCACTGTTTCAGAGCAAATACAAATAATTTTTATAAATACCAACTATGTACATATATAAATATGCTGTTTTTATCCTGAAATTAAAACCGTATATTCTGAGTGAAGCTTTCGGATTAAACAATAAATATCAGGTTTGTTTTGGGTAAAACTTGTAAAATTATGCATGTTAAATTTGCACTGTGGAGATGTTTCCAATATTCATTATACCCTGCTTTAGCAGGGCAATACACAGTGATCATGATTTCTGTCCATGTGTTTTGTTCATCTGTCTTTCTGCAAAGGGGTTACTTTGTAGGGACAACTCCGAGATCACTTAGTGCAATTCACTGAAACTTTCACAAAATGTTCAATGCAAATTGCCGTTGTGCACTACATATTTAAATATTTGATTTCATTTTTTTGTAATCAATGGGGGAGAGGAGGATTATACATTAAGCGAGCTTTGCTAACAGTTTATCAAGTTTTATATGCTTTTTGTTATCCAGTAATATATGCATATCACTATATATCTACTAAACAGAGTTTTGTAATTTCAAAAATAAAACTAGAGGCTCTCAAGAGCCTGTATAGCTCACCTGGTCCATGACTGGCGTAAACTGCAGCCCAAATTAACCAAATGTTCAAGTGTATCATTTTCTACAAGCTTCAAAGGAGAAAATCTTCGAAGATGTTTTCCCCATAGGGTCCAATGTTAAAGAACAGTCCCCGCTGGTGGCCATCTTGGATGAGGTGCAAACTTGTCAGACACAATTTTTAAGAAGACCATTAAAGGCCTATTGTGACCAAGTTGTGATTCCAACTGACCAAGAAGTTTCATAAAGACAAAAATGTCTTTGAATGTGTTTTTCCCATAGGGTCCAAAGTTAAATTATGTCCCCTGCTGGCAGCCATCTTGGAATACATGTGGACTTACCAGAAACATTCTTTGATAGGTACCGACAATGGACAGTTGTCACCAAGTATAATTTCAATTGGGCACGTAAATTCAGCAGTTTCCATGGTAATTTAAAGCCCCACTATCCAT
>MJUU01034571.1:56574-74561 GCA_002080025.1 Modiolus philippinarum
AATAAAACCATAACCCTTTCCCTGAATAAAACCCTAACCATTTCCCTGAATACCACCCTAACCCTTTACCTAAATATAACCGTAAACCTTTCCCTGAATATATCCCTAGCCCTTTCCCTGAATATAACCCTAACCATTTCCCTGAATATTACCCCTAACCATTTCCCAATAATAACCCTAACCCTTTTCCTGAATATATATAACCCTTACCCTTTCCCCTCAATTACCCTAACCCCTTCACAGGATATAACCTTACCCTCACCTGGAATAAAATCCTAACCATTTCTGTGAATAAAAACTAACAATGTAGCCGATTATAACCCTTTCCCTGAATAAAATCCTTACCCTTTCCCTTAATTTAACACTAACCCTCTCCTTGAATAAAACCATAACCTCTGAATATAACCCTAACCCTTTGTCTTCACTGATTGCAACCCTGCATGATCATTTCCCAGATTACAAACCTAGCCCTTTCCCTGAATATAACCCTAATGCTCAGATCAGACAAAAACAATATGTTCCTGATCCTCAATCTGGGGCATAAAAATACAAGTGTGACATATATTAATTTTATTCCTAGAAATTACATACACACAAGAAAACCTTACAGGAGCATATTTTGAAAATTCTCCAAAAATAAGAAACAATCATGCCTAAACATGCTAAATGGCCATACTTCCTTAATTCTAATTTTTCATCATATTTTGTTTTTTGTGTGATTAAATATAATTTTTTTAAGTCGTTATAACTAAATTCCACCTTTTCAAAATTATACAATGGTACTGTATCTATACAAACTGACTGCCAATGCACATATCAAATATTTTGTTACAAAAGATACCGGTAAAGTATATGAAATTATAGGATGTTCAAACCAAATTTCAAGTGAAAGTATCTTTTGGTTGTCAGCATCTTTTTTTTTTTAATTAAAAAGAAATTTTTACGTGCATTTAAAAAAATAAAATTTATATTCATAGGTATACTGGCCGAGTACCCATTTTTGCCAGGTTCCCAAACTGGACTTCACAACTTTTCTGCAAACTAAAAATGGTCAGTTGAAAATTTATCTATTGTTTAAAATTTATCTATTGTTTGAAATAAACAAATATTCCACTTTACAGGGAACCAAAACATTCACAGAAAAATCTAACAACATTTTATAGAAACGTCAAGTGGGGAGATTGGGTACCTAGCGAGAATGGGTTCTGAGTCAGCCTAAGCCAGTATATTTTTAAACCAGAGGCTCCCAGGAGCCTGTATCGCTCACCTTGCTTTCAGTTGCCACAATCAAGGTAACATTGCAAGTTATACAGTTGATCTTTAGTTTCTCAAACTTTCCTAGCTCAAATACCTCCAATATTTTGAACTGTTTTTTTAGTCTGATCATGTTTTACTATATTTTTTTTTGGGCTGTTTTGACAAAAAACATTCTTTCTAAGGACCACTTTCAAACCAGTTTTGAAGCTGAGACGTCATTTTGTAACTGGCAGTCAACAAACAATTTTCAACATCGGTTTTGAAGTCACAACATCAATATCTACTTGGAAATCATTGATATTGGACAATGTTGAATTTTCCCGCCTTTTTTGGCAGCCATTTTAAAAATGGCGGTCAACGAACAATTTTTAACATCAGTTTTGAAGTTGCGACATCAAGACCAATTTGGAAACCAAATGTCATAGAAATCAGACAATGTAAAATTTTCCCGCCTTTTTTGGTGGACATTTTGAAAATGGCGGTCAACGAACAATTTTCAACACCGGTTTTGAAGTCGCAACATCGATATCTATTTGGAAACAAAATTTCGTTATAATCAGACAATGCTGAATTTTCCCGACTTTTTTGGCGCCATTTTAAAAATGGCGGTCAACGAACAATTTTCTACACCGGTTTTGAAGTCGCAACATCAATATCCTTTTGGAAACCAAATTTCATTGAAATCGGACAATGTTGAATTTTCCCGCCTTTTTTGGCAGCCATTTTGAAAATGGTGGTCAAGGAACAATTTTCAACATCAATTTTGAAGTCGTTACATCATGGCAAACATTTCATTAATTTACACTTAACCTTTATCTTCGGAAATAAAAGATGAAAAATACAAAAATTAAAAAAATTCCTTGAAAAAAGGGCAATAACTTCTACAACGTTTTATGGATTTTCTTCAAAATTTCAGGGTGGGTAGATCTTAATATGCTGAACGTTTTTGCAATTTACACTTGACCTCTATCTGTTACAGTTTTTGAAATAAAAAATAAAAAATGCAAAAATTTTGAAAATTTAACGGAAAAAGGGCTATAACTCCGACATGGGAAATCAGATTTTCTTCAAAATTGCACAGTGGGTAGATCTCATCATGCTAATTATTTTTACTCCTGTCAGATTTATGATATCTGTAATGATTTTCGAGTTATTTGCCAAAAACTGCAATTTACCCCTATGTTCTATTTTTAGCAATGGCGGCCATGTTGTTTGACCAGCCGACTAATCGAACACAATTTTGAGAAGCCATACCCTGGTGATGATTCAAGTCAAGTTAAGTTACATTTGGCCCAGCGGTTTCATAGGAGAAGATTTTTGAAATTGTTGACGGACAGACAGACAGACAGACGACGGACGACGGCCGCAAAGTGATGGCAAAAGCTCACATGGCCTTTTAGGCCAGGTGAGCTAAAAAGGGCTACGCCAAGCGCAGCATAATATGGCCACAGCAGTTCGTCCACTGAAATTTTAGCAAGTGTATTTTAAAATTAATGTGGACACAGAAAAGAGCTTGACACAGTAATTAGCTGGACACAAAGTAGGCCTAAGGAACATAAAATTAGTCCTTTTAATCACTTAAAGCTCAGAAACAAGAGGAATCCAAAGAAAAAAATCCCATTGAAATCCGACGAAAAATAAAGATTTTGCATATTTTGAAAAATTGCAATTTTGACCCCTTTGACCCCTTTTAGCTCAAAAACGGTAAGAGATATGCTAAATCTGTTGATTTAATACTGAAAGCTTACAACACGAAGAATCTAATAAAAAAAATCCCATCAAAATCCGATAAAAAATAGAAATTTTTAGTTGATATAAGCATTTGCAATTTTGGCCCCATTTAGCCCGTTATAGCTCTGAAAAGAAACAAATGATCAAAAATCTAATTGTTAAGCACTATGTTAGTTTATCATAATGAAACCATTGCAAAAAATTGCATCTAATTCGGACAAAAGTAAGAAATTAATATTTTTGAGATTTGCCCCTTTTGCGCCCATTTATCTCATGAACGGTACATCCGACGTGAAATACATTGTCATACTACAGATTGGAAATTTTCTCAGGAGTACACAGAAAGAAACCCAATCAAATTCTTATAAATAATAAGGATTCTACAGCCCAATATATGAAAACACCCAATTTGTCCCTTTTTGGCCCCATTTTGAAAACGGGAGGGGCCAAAATATTAAAAACATATCTGAGCCTTCCATTTGTGCCAAGGACATTGTGTTAAAATTTGGTAAGGATTGATGAACTGGAACTTAAGATATTGACCAAAAACAAAGTGTCTAAAGACGACGACAACGTCAATGACGACGGCTACGATGACGACAGCACCATACCATTATACAACCTCAAAATTTTTGCGGTCGTATAAAAAGCAATGGACATGATATTTTTCATCGTACATTGTTTTCAAATCATCGTTTCAAGTTACATATGTAAAAAGCGTGCCATTTCTTTCCCACAGTTTGCAATTTTAACTCAATTAAGGGAAATATCTTTTTCCCTGATGCAAATTTTACAAAAAAGGGCAATAACTAATAGAAGGATTTTCGAATTTTCTTCAAAATTGCAGGACAGGTATAACTTGCCTTGCTAATCATTTTTACACCGTCAAATTTTTTATATCTCAACAGTTTTTATGATTTAAGCAATAAGTATTACATGATTATATATTGTACATGCATTTCTAGTTCATTTTCACCACCATGTTTTCTCAGAATCTACTGTACTGGAAACTGGTTGCTGACTTCAGATTGGCTTGATAGTGTATAAGTTGTATTTTGATTTGAGGGGTGAATCAAAAATGTGGATAAATTACACCTCTGTTGACTTATAATAGATCAAGCATTGTGATAAACAGAATTTATTCCCTTTGCTCTCAGTATGCAGCAGAAGTTTCTTTCTCTGTATGACCTCAAGGTCAATTCATTGTAACATTCAAAAACATCACGAGATTGAACAACTGGAAATCTATGTATAAAAGGGAAGGCCTCTCTAATTTTTTTTTTTTTTTTTTTTTTTTTTTTTTTTGANGAACAAGTTTGTTGATAAATAATCACTTTGGGGTATGGAAATGGCCATGGGACGGGAAATTCTGACTGCCACTGGAAAAGTAGGGTGAAATCGTCAAGGGCGGGGAATTTAGCCTTGTAGCCGATCACCTACGGACCACCCGAAAAAGAGCTTACTACAAGGGTTCTTTAACGTGCAGGAAGCGTGGCATTTCTTCCAACACGTGGACCTGAGTTTTTTTTTGAAAGCTGGTCTGATTACAATACAGTACACACACAAGGTGTTTCAGATAAAAACTTATCTAAATAATTTATTGTTAAATTTCAGATTGATGGCAGGTGTAAACTTTTGGTACATGGAGAATGAATTTAAGAACAGTGCAGTTTACAAATATGCAACAATTCAAAGGAAGTATTGTTTAGATCTATGTATGTGGCAAGACATTGTTAAATCAACAGAAGGACATTCACACCCAGAGGAAATGCTAAAGTTAGACTTGTACCTAAAACTTTATGCACCAATACCTAGTGACTCTTACCTTAAGGATATTTTCATGTACCATTTCAATTATGAAAGATTATCCTATGAAGATGCCTATAAAAAATTGAGTGGTAATATTCTTTCATGTGACCACACCTTCAAAGTGTCAGTAAATGTAGGTTTTGTTAATCCTACAACAAAGTCTTGGACAACTAAATATGATTCTCTATTTATGGTGCTAAACGAGTATGGGCAAGTATTAGGGTATGAACTTGTAAAATCCACTGCATTTTCAAACATTGAGCACATCCTTAAAGAACTTACAAATCATGAACATAACTTTGCAAATAATGTGAAAATAATAATGCTGGATAATTGCTGCTCGTGGAGGAAGAAGATTAATACACTGTTACCAAAAGCTGATGTGAAACTGGATCTCTTTCATGCAGTTCAAAGAATAACGAAACATATCTCAATGAAAAATATGTTCAGAAAACAGCTACTAAAAGAAATTTAATTACTATTTAGACAAAAAACAGATGTCCAAAAAGAAAGGAAAGAGAAAACACCAAATTCAAAGGAAATCTTGAAGTCTTTACATGATTTTTTGAAAAGATGGGAAAGTGTTGTTGACCACAATGGAATAAATATACTTAATGAGGATATAGTAAAAGCATGTAAAAATATAGAGGTGAACATCAAAAAAGGATGTTTGTCGAACATTCCAAAAGGAGCAGGAACAAATAGGAATGAAAAACTTCATCATTTTTTGAATAATTTAGCCCTTGCCATTGGCAGAATAGGACCAGAACTTGCAAAGGCTATACTTTGTGTTCTCCTTTATGCATGGAACTGTAGAAGAGATCCTCAGAAAAATAACGCTGTTTTTCCAGTTTTCAGTAATTTCCAAAATGGAAATGTAAAAGATACATGTTTCTATGGAATTTCAAATACAAAATATGACTGTTTAAAGGAGGACATTTCGCCTGCCTCAAGCTCTTCCCAATCAACTTCCAATAATACTGTTTCGTTGGATGAAGTAGAGAAAAGACTTATTTCAAGTGCATGCATATTTTCAAAATTGGCAAACTGTGAAATGATGAAAAGAGGCAGTTTCAATATTGATGCATCACTTTGGGCATTAAACCATAGGTCAGTTTTACTTCATAATTATCCCTCAGAACAAAATAAAACTTTAATCTTGTGCCAAAATGCTAGCAAACTGGGACTGACATTGGTTGAAACATTATCTGATGGAAATTGTCTATTTCATGCAATAGTTTATGGTCTCCAAAATCATCCAGAAAAAGATAAGCTCTATGATAAATTCATGTCATTAAACATAAATATAATGTCAAACAAAATACAATTAGCACTCGATGGGAGCAAAGCTGCTGTTGAGGAAATCAAGGGAAACTTAGATTTTTACAGAGACTTTTGTAATAATGATGAACATTTAATACTGGACAGATACAAAGAAGATGGAAAGTTTGATGGAAATATAGGTGATTTGCTTTTGAGTGCACTTAGCAATATGTTTCAAATTCCAATATGTGTTATAACTGCAAGACAGGATGTAGAGGTTATCCTTTTAGAAAGTTTGGCTGGTATCTCAGTTATTGATAACCCGATATTTGTTGCTTATGATCATTCAGGACCAGGTCATCATCATGCTGTAGATCTTGCAATACTGGACAATAACAAAGATTGTGCTGATGTTCAACCAGTAGAGAATGTTAGCATTACTACACCACAGAAATCCTGCCGATGTGGAAGATCTCAACCAAAAAATGGTACTGTTAATAAGAACTTTTGTTTAAAGAGCAGATGCCCTTGTTTTCAAAATAAGGTCCCTTGTACAAATGCTTGCAATTGCTTGATGTGTAGCAATCCACATGGGTGTATGAAAAGCAAGAATAAAATGCCGACAAAGGCAATGTCTCGTATTAGACGAAAAAAACATGTCGTTTTTCACAAACAAACTGGATATAAATTCTTGGACTCCAATAATGAAAAGATTTCACAAGGAAAATGGTCCCAAACCGAATCGTTTCTACTTTATAAAATTTTAGCAAATAATCAGAAGAGACATGGAAGACCTCCTACTGCAATTACCAGTACAACTGTTTACAACAAAATTGTAGCGGCAATAATTGCTACAAATTTAGTTATTCCAGTTAGACATAAAACTTTTAAACAGATTCAGCAAAAACAGAATGTAATTATACAGACAGGCAAGACACTCAAGAGTATAACTGGTATTTCAATATTCTTTTTTAATTACTTGTATGATGTTTAAACACAAAATGGAAAACAGAAACAATGATTTTACAGAAATTTGGTAGTTTTGTCAGTTCTGAATGAATAAAACATGTTTTAATCAACAACTTTTTTTACCACTTTACCCTAGATTGAGTTTAATTTGAGCATTATCAGATTGTAACTTTAGAATAATTAACATACAATGTATTATACAGATTTAAACAAAAATAGCTTCATTCAAATGCAGAAATATTCCTTTTATTACTAAACCATTATTTGACCAATAATTTTGAAACTTTGCAGAGTGTTTCTATATAAACATTGTATGTGCACCTCATACTTTGGTTGCATTTTGTCTTATGAATGAACTGGTATCGAGAATACTGATCAGTATACTACTTAATTGGTAACCAAGACTTGCTACAAGTCCCACTGTAAAATTTGCTCCTTTTATAATTACCCTTTAATAATTATATTTTCTATAAAAATGTCAAGTACATTACTATCCAACAGTGTACAGAGCAGTTGTTGGTATGTACAAGTGTGGTAAATAAATTCAAGTAATTTTAATATATGATTAAAATAATTAGGTGAGTGACTTGTTGCAAGTCTAATGGTAACCCTTACAGTGCCCTGGAAGGGTAAAAGGGGAAAGACACATACCATAATACCATACACATTTTTATAAAGGGAAAAATAGAATACTGACAAATTTGTTTGAATCATTTGCAGACTGCAGCTGTTGTTTCATTATTATGCAACCCCAACCCCCTCCCCCCAAAAAAATTGAATGGAATGTTTGCCTCACTCATTCCACTTCTACAGCTGTCTTCATAAAGGTAATCTAGCTCAGTAGCTGTCCATGAACTGGGTTTTCAAATGTTATCACCTTACACCCATGTTTTTTATTCTGTCGATCAGTGTTGTTCATCTGTGTACATGTGTAATAATAATAAAATAAAAAGGATAAAAAGAAACACCTACAATGGCTGAAAAACACAGTCACATGCCATAATGTACATGACCCCGGCCAAGGAACTGCACAAGAAAAAACAAATAAAGACAGAAGACAAACGTAAACAACAATATATGAACTCTGCATGGACACCCAGATGTAATGGTAGTCCTGCTTTATAGCAAAAGCCAGTGGTCATGGTGACTTCAAGATAAAGAACAACAATAAAAGTTTTGTTTCATTACTTGTTATAATCATGTATTTGTTAAGACTTTGTCTCATGTGCATTTACTCCAAATCCTTTTATTGTTAATCTAAATCAAAGCTCTATAAGAGCTGAAAGTGTTCGTATGT
Source organism: Modiolus philippinarum (assembly GCA_002080025.1). Taxonomy (NCBI): domain Eukaryota; kingdom Metazoa; phylum Mollusca; class Bivalvia; order Mytilida; family Modiolidae; genus Modiolus; species Modiolus philippinarum. Next base: position 64,901 of record MJUU01034571.1, read on the forward strand.
GTTGAAGTTTAAGGTGTCTCAGTGTTATTATTCCGCCATTTTTGTTTATTGCTTATTTGTATTTGCTTATAGGACATATAAGTAGACTGTTAGGTATTTTTTGTAATTATTAACAAGGACCTCATTGGAAATAAGTCTGTTTGACCTTATTGGTTATCCTATGTGTTCAATATTACAATATATATACCTTTGAAACTACCGGTATTCATTGCTTAACATTGTTTTATACAAAAATGTATATTGTTTTATGTGTACATGATATGACTGTATGCACTTGCCTGAATAAATATTACCATTTTGATATCACTGTAAAGAAATTAACATTTTGCAAAAATCTTCATGGGGGTTTTTATGCGCGACCTTCCTTTTCAGTCGTGTGAGATTTCAAGGCGTTTTGCGTGAAGTTTTTTTGTCTAATACTTGATGCTCTTTTTTATCAATACAAACATCTAGGTGTTATAGAAGACTTTACTTTTTCATTGAAAGAGGAAAGACATTCCTCTTTTATTGTGTTTTGGGCATTTCAGCTGGTTCTTAAATATTTTTGGTCAAATAAATCAGTTGTGAACTGTTTTTGGACCATTTGGTGTTTTATGTTCTGTTAAATTTTGACTTAGTTTTAACTGTAAAAGGGAAGCAAAAAGCAGTGCTTGCTGTTCATCAATATGTTGCTGTTATTTGAATTTACAGACTGTTTTGGGGGAAATTAAAAGGTTGTAAGTATGTTAATGAACCCACTCTCTCTGTCTCCTTTATTATTTGCCTGATGTACATTTACTGCATTTCTCCTTTTATTCCATTCTTCTCTAAATAAAGCAAGCATTACATTTTTTAAATATTTTTTGCCTTTCTGATTCAGTCAAAAAGAGAGGTGTTCTGGGATTTTGAGTGACCTTTCGTGTTACAGTACCAATATGTTTGTTAACGTCATTAAGGCTACCCAGATCAACTATGCAAACTCTGCAGAACGTGGAACTTGCAACGACCTAGTCACCCGCATAGTTTTTCTCTCGAATACGCGTGATCGATGTAAATCCGATTCTGATTGGCTAATCGAGAATATGGTTAACTCCCTTTCGAGAATTTGGATTATCTCCCTTCACTGGCCAAAATCGTGTAAACAAACATTTTTTCGTGTGAATTTCTTCAAAATCGTGTTTTATGCCAAATTTTTCTTTCATGATCGTGACAGAAGGTAAAATCGTGTAGATCACGCCAAAATCGTGAAAGTTGGCAGGTATGTGCAACAACTTTCATAAAGAAACCAGTAGTTTGACATCTTCGATATTTTTTTTTCATATTCCTACGCGTGAGACAAATAAGCCCTATTTTCGTTTTAATAATGTACTCGATAATCGTTTAATTTCTCAATGCAGGAAATTGAATAAGTTTAATTGAAGCTAAGTAGTAATTGAAATTGGTTTGGGTGTATTATAAACGTCTCGTACTGTATACTCAAGCCTATTCGACACCTCCTTTTTAGTTTCAATCCGTCATCACTTTAAAGCCTTTAAGTATCTCGATTCCTACTTTAGCTGTGTTCAAACGTTTTTACCATTTCAGGACAATAGTATGTAACGTTCTTCCAGATTATTTAGTAGTTTACTGTATTATTTACAATTTTATAAGGATACTTTTTAACCTGTTTAAAAGTTTCCCGCCCTGCAACATCTATTTCTATCCAATTCAAGCTGAACTGATAGCTAGAGTGTTCATGACAAACACTAATATACTTATAAAACCCAATACACAGGGGTTGGAGGTTGTCTCGAATTTCCTGGTGCATTTATTTCCTGAAATTTTTAACTTAAATTTTAGAAATCCTGAATTCCAGAGGATGAAACTTCCAATCAGAGCATCCTGAAAANCCCCCCCCCCCCCCCTCAACACAGGTAGATTTCTAACTCCATGACCACAATCTTGAAAAAGAAACAGGACAAAATGTAATTTTGAAGTCGAGGAGTTCTTGCCACTGAACTGCTACCTGGCTAAGTACATGTAGCATAGTCTGCTGGTATAACAGTTGCACTACTGTAGAAAAACCATATTTATAACTGCCAGCAGGGTTTGGTAAAATATATAATCATGTATTTCAATAGACATTGGCAGTATCAATGCGTGTAAAATCTTTGGTCACTGGATCTTGTGTGTCTTAATTTTTTGTGCCGCTTTCATGTGATGTAAATTTGTTTTTTTTCAAATGTAGCCATTGTCCTTTGATCATTCCTTTTTAGACTAGCACTTCAGTTCTCACTTACTTTACAAGTGTAATTGTTAAATTCATTTTGTGTCATATAGTAAGTGAAAACCGAACATCTGTCCGAAAAGAATATTTTAGGTTTTTGCACCTCTCTGTTTTTTTGTTTTCTGTTTTTATTCTATGATGTAATTCATTACAGCACTGATTTAAAACATGCATAATGCTACACTGAAGAGATGATTATAGCTAAATAGCTAGTATATTCCACGATCTGAACTAAATTATAAAAATTCATAGTGAAATAGACCCTTTAATGCAAAACTCTTCAGTACTTTAGTTTAGTGTTAAAAATAACATTTCATATGCAGGATTGGGGACAAAAGTGAGTAAATATTTCAAATGACATGTGAAAACACAAGTGTTGACCCAAATTGATGTCTCGCCCGTCCCTACTTGGTCGCAAAATTGATGTGAAAACTCAAACTGCCTAAATCAGAAAGCTTAACATGTTCGCTAGACTGAAATTAGATTAACTGACAAAAGCAAAACAGCAGACTGTCATGTATTACCCAAAAACAAAATGCCAAACATCAGTGACCTACCACTGCTAGATACTAAAAAACAAAATATGATCACTAGACCGTGGAAATGAGGTCAAGGACTTAAGCCAAATAGTGGGCTGTCATCTTCCATCTAAGACAAACTCACATACCAAATATTATTGACCTTACATTAATAGATTCTAGGAAACTTAACATGATCACTGGACTGTGAAATTGAGGTCATAGACAAAAGACATATAGAAGACTGTCATGTTCTACCCAAGACCAACATATATACAAAATATCATTGACCTACCACTTATAGTTACTGAGAAAATGATCAAATCAGAAAAAACTAAACATGCTCACTAGACCATGAAATTGAGGTCAAGGACAAAAGCCATAAGATAGACTGTCATGTACTACCTAAGACCAACCTACATACCATACATCATTGACCTACCGCTTATAGTTACTGAGTAACTTAACTTAGCACAAAAACTTATTATGTTCATTGGACCGTGAAATTGAGAGCACAGACAAAAGCCATATAGCAGACTGTCATATACTACTCAAGACCAACCTGTATACAAAATATCATTTACTTATCACTTATATTTACTGAGAAAGTGACCTAATCACAAAAATTTAACATGATAGTTTACGCCGCCGCCGTCATACTTTGTACGCATATGTCTCGCTTTCAGCACATTTCGTCGCGGGGGAGAGACAAAAATGTCTAAAATTCATTTTTCATCAAACTTTCAGGATATTTTCATAAAGAGTTTCTGCCTGAGAAAATCATTTTCTGATCATGTTTTCTGATGGTTGCAATTTACACACAAACGAAAAATTTCCAAGTCAACATTTACTGTATATCTACATGTCATGTATATCACATTGTGACTTCAATTAAAACAATGTCAAAAGTTCAAATCGTGTGGCAACATGGAAACTGCTCAATACAAAATCAAGTACATTAATCTCTGTATATGTCCCTGATAAAATATTCTAAATTCTTGGAACAACTGTTTTTGCGATTTTTAATAATGAACACATTGAACAATGAACTACATGTTTTCTTTTGAAAATTTTTGCATTTATCTAAATAATTCCCCTTTTTAGCAGAAACAGTCAAATCCAAAATAAAAGAATATTACCACTGTAAAAATATACTCTGTTTGGGGTATTATACCCTAAGTGAGGTATTATAGTAGGATTTTCCCCAACCTGGTGAAAAGTTTATGAAAATCCGCCTGAGTAAAATTTACACACCACTTAAACCAGTGCAATACGGGAAATGCCAGTATTTTCCAGTATCTTCGAGTATCTGCAATACTGGTTGTACCAGTATTTTCCAGTATCTCCCATCTGCAATACTAGTTGTACTAGTATCTTCCAGTATCTGCAATACTGGTTTACCAGTATTTTCCTGTATCTTCCAGAATTGTACAATACTGGTACATATATATTACACTAGTATTGTACAAGAATACAAGTTTATTTGACCAATGGCACTAGTATTGTGTTCATATTCTTCACTTTATCTAAAAAATGGTGCACAAATGCAGTCTAATAAAAAACTTGACTTAAATTACCTACAAGTTACCCAAAGTATACGATACAATGTAAGATTAACTTGATCTTCCAGTTCCACAAAGAGTGATACGTATTACAAAACAGTTATTTCCCTTTAAAGGTTTGACTTATACCACACAAAATAAAATTCAACACTGAACTGCCAAGAACTAATAATGAGATTATATCTAAGCACACCACATGTGTATTAAAGAGGAAACAGACTGAATGGTCTTGAAATGTAAGTGTCTGATTACTGAAGTAGTGTCTTGATAAGTTGGACTTTTTCTAGTTTGGTTTTTACTGTGAGTCTTTTCATATATTTATTGTTTAGCCATTCAACACACATAGGGGAAAGGTTTGGATCCAAGAAAACGCATTTAACCCCACCACAATTTTTGCCCCTTTCCAAGTCAGGAATATGTTGGTCATTGGCTTGTCCTTATCTTCTTATAAAATTTTAGTTTCTCAATATTCAGGTTATTGGATGTGGTTTGTTAATTTCCATTGATTTTTTCACTTTTTTACCTTTTTGGGGGCCTTTTAGGGCTTTCTATATGGTGTGAGGTTCTCACTGTGCTGAGGACCGTACGGTGACCCCTAGATGCTTTATGATTGTTTTGGGGCATTTTAACCTGGAGATGGGATGTTGTCTCCTTGACATTTACCCCATTATCTTTAATTCTTTTTCATATTTTGAAATTCTGTGCAGATCTGATGGTTTTTGGGATGTTACAGAGAGGCTTTGGAGATTCTGTGCAATTTTGCGCAAAATTTATATAGTGTCTGTCGACTTAGAGAATCTGCGCAATTCTGTGCTGATTTTAAAAGCAGCATATCTAATCGCTTTGGAGATTCTGGGCAATTCTGTGCAAAATTTATATAGAGAATCTGCGCAATTCTGCGCTGATTTTAAAAGCAGCATACTTATGGCTTTGGAGATTCTGCGCAATTCTGCGCAAAATTTATATAGTGTCTGATGACTTAGAGAATCTGCGCAATTCTGCGCTGATTATAAAAGCAGCATATCTAATGGCTTTGGAGATTCTGCGCAATTCTGCGCAAAATTTATATAGAGAATCTGCGCAATTCTGCGCTGATTTTAAAAGCAGCATAGCTTATGGCTTTGGAGATTCTGCGCAATTCTGCGCAAAATTTATATAGTGTCTGATGACTTAGAGAATATGCGCAATTCTGCGCTGATTTTAAAAGCAGCATATCTTATGGCTTTGCAGATTCTGCGCAAATTTATATACCAGGTAGTGTCTGTTGACTGAGATTCTGTGCAATTCTGCACAGATTTTGAAAGGCTTTGGAGAATCTGCCCAATTCTCCGCTGATTTTAAAAGCAAAGTGGCTTTAGAGATTCTGCGCAATTCTGCGCAACTTTTATATAGTGTCTGATGACTTAGAGAAACTGCGTTATTCTGCGTGGATTTTAAAAGTAGGGTATCTTATGGCTTTGGAGAATCTGCGCAATTCTGTGCAGAATGATTTAAAAGCAGAGTATTTTATAAATGGCTTTAGAGATTCTGCGCAATTCTGCACAAATTTTATATAGTGTCTGATGACTTAAATAATTATATGTCTGATCACTTTGTTGATTCTGTGCAATTCTGTGCTTATTTCAAAAGCAGTATTGTATGGCTTTGGTGATTTTGTGAAAATAAGAATAGCGTTTGATGGCCAGAGGAAAAGTACTGCCACAATTTTCACATAACTGGTGTATAGTAGCGTATAGTTTGAGAAAACTGCGCAATTCTGCGCAGATTTGAAAAATTTTGAGATTCTGAGCAAGATGTGTACTGTTTATGTCAGTGTTTCTTATATAAATACCTATACATACCCCACCCAACCACCCATATTTTGATGATCTCTTACATGAAGGATGAACCCAGTCCGACGTACTTGGTCTACAAGAGTTGTTCGGCAAGTTAAATAACCAGTGTTACAAAGATTTTGGTAAGGATATTACTAATCTTATTTCGACTAGTTCTCTGGGGTTTGATATTTGGAGAGATTATATACCAAAAGGAGTTATGGTTGACTTGTCTGTTTCGACAGAAATGGAGAAAAATATCAAGAAGAGTATTTACGGTGGGCGGTGCTATAAGAGCAAGACTGAGTTTGTATCTGATCAGTATGAGGAAGTACTAAAAGAAAAAATAAAGTACGATGACGTGACTGATTTCCTGTTGAATGTGGACGTCGTCTCCCTTTATCCAACTAGTATGCTGCACGAATATCCGTTGGGAGACTAGTAAAGTGTTTTATGATTATATACAAAAATTCTTCCAAAGCAAGAAAACTAGTCAAAAAGGAAGTGTTCAATATACACTAGCAAAGCTACTGATGAATGGGTTATACGGGAAGATAATCCAAAAGACCGATATTCAATCACACTCAGACTATAAGGGACAATAATGAATATTGGGAGTTCCACCACAAGTATATGGTCACCGATCTGGAACTAGTTTCAAATACTTGGTATGTGTCCGGTAACTTGAGGTCCGAGATTGACTCGGTTGATAAGATCAGTAAGCCGTCACATTTTGGTGCTTTTGTTCTGGCTTATAACCACAAGATCATGTACGATCATATGACGACCTTGAACCCGAAGTCCGAAAAAGATTCTGATTTTTATTATACTGACACCGATAGCCTTCACGTGCCCGGTGAACAAGCAAAACTAATACCTAATTATAATGGGAATAACTTGGGTGATCTGGCTAACGACTACAAAAAGGATGCCAAGATTATTAAGGCGGTTTATATTGCACCCAAGTTGTACATGACCATTACAATCGATACAGACAATGTAATTAGTGTTAAGACGAAGGGTAAGGGACTAAATAAGACCAAGTTAACGCAAGAAGACTTCCAGAAAATGTTGGAGGGCGAAGAAGTAAAGAACACAAGAGAGTTTTCCATGAAGAAAGTACATCTAAAGAGGACTTCCAAAGAACGGGGTATTGATCATTTCAGTATTCTTCATCTCAGAAACTTTGAGAGACGTGCAAACAAAAACGAATACAAGGGAAGAATTTTCTTTGAGAAGAATAAATCTTTTCCTATAGGAAGCTACCGTCTACCATATGGTAGACAGTCCACATAAATCCATGACGTATAGACATTGTGTATACGTTAGAGGTTTATGTGCTCTGTCTACCATATGATAGACAGTCCACATAAATCCATGACGTCAGAGGTTTATGTGCTACGTCTACTATATGATAGACAGTCCACATAAATCCATGACGTATAGACATTGTGTATACGTTAGAGGTTTATGTGCTCCGTCTACCATATGATAGACAGTCCACATAAATCCATGACGTCAAAAGTTTATGTGCTATGTCTACCATATGATAGACAGTCCACATAAATCCATGACATATACACAATGTCTACCATATGATAGACAGTCCACATAAATCCATGACGTATACACATAAGCAAAAGGTAAATTTGTCATACAACAATTGACAAAGCAGAAAAATAATAAATCTTTATTACATCCCTAAAAGAACACGCACAAATTCCTCCACAAGTTAACTCCGAGAAAAGTTTAGTCCAGCATGGTCTGAAAACTGAATAACCTGCGCACATATCCTGCTTTGGCGTAATAATAAAATGTGGCGTGATTAGTCTAGAATATTCTTCCCGGTTGCTGTTTTTATATCCTGATTTATAATATCACTGTTCGTATTGTAACTATCCATTATTATTTTTTCCTCTGGTAATTACGGCTTGTTCGAAATCGTGTGAACGTGGGTCATAACAATCTGTCCATTTGACAAAGTGCTGTTTTCATCTCAGCAAATTCTGTTTTGTTCATTGTGACAAACCTGAAATAACATACCGTAAAAATTTAGTTCATGGAGTTGACTATTCATTATATTAAAAACAAATTATACCGCTTAATGGTAAACACAAATACAAAAAAATATAACTTACCTCGTTGTTTAGCTAACGATGAACGTTGTAGTTATGAAATGAACTTGGCAACAGGTTGACATCGCATTGATTTTTAATGCATTGCGAAATTTCACTGCGGCTTATCGATTACCTATTAGGGGTACAAAAAGGAGATTAAAAGTAATTTGAAAAATAGATTTTAATAAGTTAAGAAAACGTATTTCGTATATGAAATATTTTTTTGTCATTTAAAGTAATTATAAAATAAATTTAAATAAGTTAAGAAAACGTATTTTGTATATGAAATATTTTTGTCATTAAAGTAATTTGTAAAAAAGATTTTAATAGGTTTAGAAAACGTATTTTGTATTTCCTGATCAAAACAATGAAATATTTTTTGTCTGGCAAGTTAAGATACAGAAAAGAATATTTATTTTTGGTTATTTCAATTAGCGTATTTTTTTAGACCTGAAGTTCTGAAGATATAAGTTCTCTCTCCTTTTTACTCGGAAAATTATACACTACGTAGAAATTACAATTCAGACGACAGTCTTTGGGTATCCGAAAATAGGACTGGCTCAAATAAATTACACTCATTTTCTTGTGCCTTCCACCTATAAAGTATTTCACAATAGAAGATTGGTCTTGCTGTGAACAAATGTAGTCGCCAAAAATTACGATTTTTTGTTTGTAATCAGAATCTGATAGTTCATCGATGTCTTCAACTTTATCATTAGATAGTTGCACCAAGTCTTCTATATCCACTCCTACTTTTTCTGCTATTTTCTCGAATCTTCGAATTAGTTCCTTGTAGTAATGCTGCTCCAAATTCTTTGCGTAAAGAATAATTTCATCGTAATACAATAAGGGTTTAAATAAAACGCAGGGCGGTTAAGGTAAAATCATAAAAATATCGCATTTTACGAGGGGTAAACTATACCTATTTGAACAGGCTTTTAATGCTTTGTTTTGTTTTGCAACAATAAAACAGTGACTTTTATGATAAAGGAGAAACGTTCGTTCGTCGATTTCAACTTTCCAAAAAACAAAGTGAAAGCGAAAGTGATCACGTGACGGTTTATAGTGTGGTCCAGTTTTGTGCCTTAATCACAAAAGTGCAGGGGCAAGCGCCTCATAAAGAATTGAAGTAAATATACCAATGTAATCTGTGAAAAGCACTTTATCAGAAAAGTGCTGTACGAAATTTACCTTTGATACGGAAAATGTTTATTTTTCAACTTTTTGAGTAAATTGGTGAAAATATTGCCAAACGACCCTCTAATCCACCGTATTGAACATGAAAATGGGTGATTTCATTCTTCGTACAGCAATTTCTGATAAATTCATGACTGATGCTTTCCAGAAACATAAAAATTCAGTAGATTTATATTCAGCTTGCCCCTGCCCTTTTGGGTTCAAATTG
>MJUU01034572.1:0-25947 GCA_002080025.1 Modiolus philippinarum
TTTATGGGCGCCTCCTAAGTCTGGTTCGGTTTGGAAATCGGAAGCCACATGGCTGAGATACAGTTGAAAATGAGTCGCCGCGGACGTCTTTTTGGCACAAAGTTCAAACAGCTCTCACATTCTTGATATTCAAGATAATTACAAAAACTAGGCCTCATTAGAAAGCGTATTCTGTCTACTTTTTGACACAGTCACGCTTTTTTGAATATCTCATCAATTGTCTCCATACCAGCTCCTACAACAACCCCACCCTAAACCTCAAATTTTGACACCAATTTCAAACAGGTCGGAAAATGCGGCCTTTTGAGATACACCCACAAATGAGGCATCGTCTGAAAGGCCAATTTCCCAGCTTTCCAAAACTGGTTTATTTTTTAAAATCAGTTTAGAAATGGCTGAGATATGAGCAGTCAAAGTTTGGAATGACGCTTCGACTCAAAATGACAAAAAATGACATTTTGCTGTAGACAGAGCATGGCCTAAAATAGTACAATGCAATACTGTACTACCACTTCCACCGAAAACAGATATGTTAGCGCTGCTCAAAATTGTACTTGAACATAATAAATTTGAATTCAACGGAAAATTTTACAGACAAAAAGTGGGTGCACCCATGATTGGTGCCCCAATGAGCCCATCACTTACTGATCTAAGATTGTTTGAAATAATATCTGAAATCTTAAGACAATTTCCACATGCAAACAAAATTTTAATGATGTCTATATATCGAGATGATGATTTCATTTTGTTCAACGGAACAGATGAATCCTTCCAGGAATTTATCGAAATTGCAAACAATATTCATCCACTCTTAAAATTTACATATAATACATCAGAACAACAAATGCAATTCCTGAATGTTATGGTATTCAAAGGAAACAGATTTATGACAAAAGAAAATACTAGACATAAGATTGTTCCGCAAGCCTACTGACAACTTTCAATATCTTGAAAAGTCGTCCGCCCATCCCTCGTCTGTATTCAGAGGATTTATTTTCGGTGAAATTACTCGATTTATAAGATCATCAAATAACATACAAGATCTAAATACACAAGTCGAATTTTTAAAACAAAATTACTAAAAAGAGGACACAATGAAAAATCTTTTAATCCATTAATTAAAAAAACATTGGAGAAAAATAGAAAAAAACACTTTAGAATATAAAGGAAGAAATAAATTAAAATCGCCACCGTTAGTTTTTGCAACACGGTATAACCATATATTTAAAAGTATGGGAAGGTGTACAAGAAAACATTGGAACGGTTAGACATTTGTTTCCCAAACCACCTATTACTGCTTATCGAGAACATACAAATCTAAAGGATATACTAACATCAGCTAAATATCTTAACTTTAACAAGAATGGATATATTATGAATATGTTACAGATTCACCGGATGTACTGCTCTGTTGTTGAATATCACATTTGTATATAGGCATATTGCAAAACATAAAAACTTATGATTGTCAGGGTTGAACCGCTGATGAGGATCAGCGCCCTTAGTCCACAGAGACTTAAATTGAGGTCCGAAACACCACGTTCGTGAATCTAATAACCTGTAGATATATATATTATATAAAAAATATATATTATGATATATAAATATATATTATGATATTTACACGCAGTATAAAAATAATCGAACATATTTCCATAGGAATATTAAATAACCACTCATATAAATTAGTGTTTTAGTATTTGAGAGAAATGTGTCGCGAACATATTGCGGAAATTTTGCCTAGATTGTTCTTGAGCATGTCTTTTTAATAAAATGGACAGCCGGACTTGGTACCGGCACTAACAAAAGCCAACGGTAGGGTTAAACCGGTTTATGGGTTGCAAACCTCCCCTTTATCTTTCCCGTTTTTCTATAGTATAATATACATACAAATAAAACCCTATACAAGTAGACACCAAACTCCACGACGACAATCTGGGAAGGAGAGATAAAGACTACGTAATTTTGAAAGATTGGTCAAGGGGGGTTTTCGCCGCTAATCTACCGGCTAGCTAAAGGAACCTTGTCTGCTGGTAGAACGCTATTGCACTACGAAAGAAAAAATTATATCAGGTATTATATACATGTATACCACGCTTCGTACGAGTTAATATATTTACGGGCCCAAAGGGCGAGTTAAGTTTTTATATGTTAATGAGTAAGGCGTGGTATATATGTTTTGTAACATAATAAATTGATTGACAGAAATCGATTGACAGATTTAGAAATACAATTAAACGTGTGTCCAATCATATAGGATCTTAAAGAGGCGTGATCAGCACGCGCTTTTATTGCCCTATAGGCCTTTAAAAAAACATTTGGTCCGCCCTTTGGTTTCGGCATTTAAATACAAATAAACAGTTCCGGCAAATGTTGTTTATGCTGAACACAGTTCATTATACTGTTCATATCTAGATTACCATGTTACTGTGAAAATGGGCGCATTTCAACTGCGCAAATTAGGGCATTAAAATACATTTCAATTGCGCGAACAGAGTACCTTTCAACTGCGCGAGTACCTGTAATTTACATGGAAATAAGTATAAAAAACCCAAATGTTATTTGTATGAGGTTTTCCCAAAAAATTAGCTAAAAATAATAACGAAATATTTAATTAACATCATCATAAACTGTCTGATCTAAAGCAAGAGCCGTAATTAACGATCAAAATCAGCCGAGGCAGGAACTAGGGCATTTAAGGTAGTTCGAGCCTAATAAAAATTTCAGGCAGAATTTTTTTATTTAAGATACTTTGTAGATCTTAGTCCATTGTTTCAAAAAATAAGATAAAAATGATATGTCACCGATCACCTTTTCCTGTTATCAGGGAACTATGAGAACATGCTTATTGTTTAGCTTTCATATGAAATAAGTATCAGAAAGATTCTTTTTCATTTTTTTTGATATTTCAGAGTCATACATTTCAGCTATATGTTGAGCTGAAAAAAATCTCATTAAAAATATTTTGAGTAATTTTATGAGTTAAATTTGTATGCAGTTTTCAAGTTATTTGAGATATAAAATTTATTGGATTTTTGTAAGATATAAATTGCATGTCAATTTATATTCAGTTTGACGGGTGTGACGGGTGCCACGCGTGGAGCAGATCGTGCTTACCCTTCCGGAGCACCTGACGATACCTCAGTTTTTATGGGGGTTCACACTGCTAGTGCTTTAGTTTTGTGGCGTTCTTGTTTATTTCTGTTTATTTGTTATGTCTTTGTCATTCTGTCTCATTTCGTGTTGTTGTGAATTGCCGTGATTTTGGATTTATGATTTTAGAATTTCTCCTTTCCTCGTTCATGATTGGTATTCGTTTGCCGATGTATTTGATCAATTAGATATTTAGTTGTTCCTTGGAAGAGTCGGTTCAAAATACATATTTTTATCATCTTGAAATCTGTTTGATCTTACTCACTATCATCACGAACAAAGTAGATAAAATGTTCGAGGCAGCTTTGAATACGCAAAAATGATTTACTTGTCAAGCTGTAGATGCACCTAAAATGGGCTTTATTTACAGTTGAAGGTACATGATCGCATTTTACAAATAGTGCACCAGCAGATCCAGCCTTCGAAAAAAGGAGTTCCGATGAGGTTCAACAAAAAAAAAGGGTTTTCCAGTCGTTTTTTTAAACCATTTCGGCGTTTCATTACATATTTTTTTATTTTCCTGTTTCAATACATACATTTCATCGACGGATCCAGGTGAAGGGATTCCGGCAATTGGTGGGACTCTCCCTTTTGGTATTTGGTTCCAAATATTTTCTGGAATATTACTTGACCCACCCCCTTTAAGGCTTGATCGGCCGTTGTTTAGTAATGTCGAAAGAATAATGAACTGTTAAACTACTGGTAGAATAAAATACAACAGCAGTGAAAGGAAGTGCCACACTTTAAATTGAAAACATAAATATAAGAAAAAGAGGTCACAAGTCAAAAGAAAAACAGCTCGATGCAGAGGGAATGTTATTCTGCGGTAATTCTATTGAAAAGATAGATAAGCAATGAATGGATATGGACTAAAAGCTAATGAGACAAAATCTCTACAAATACGTTGGAAAAATAAAAGCAATGGAACAACGCTTTTATTGTTGTTCTTCATCTTGAAGTCACCACGAGGCCTTCAACAATGAGCTATGCTCATACCTCATAGTAAGTTCAAGACGGCCCCTAGCACCAGTTTAAGCGGAATTCATTGCTAGATGTCGAGCAACGCTACATCCATGTTTATTATGTCATTGATTCGTTGTCGTCAACAAACATAAAATCAACTGGCAAAGTATTCTTACAATTGCTGTCATCCATTGCCCGACAAAAAGTCCAGTAGAAGACACAACGTTTAAACAACCACAGGGCACTCATCGAGTCAATAGTAAGAAAACTTGGCATTATAAAATAATGAGATGTGGGCACAATAATCAGGTGGTCAGAATAATCATTTTGAAAACAAAAAAATGAAATGCCAAAATTTGAAATTATAATAGTGCATCTATATGAAAAATGTCTGAATGTACCATGTTTGGAAAAAAAAAAAACAGATAAGGAGAATGTAGAATTCTGTCAAGCTACACGAACATGTATTAACAACCTTAGAAAAAGTGAAACTGTACAGTTCCATCTGATTTTTTTCTAAAGAGGCGGAGATCACTATGAAGTGGGCGGAGCGTAATTCATGGTTTAACATAATGTTGTGTTCAGACATACATATCACGTTTTCGATGCACATTCGATGCGTATTACGTGTGAACGCAACGTTTCTGATACGTTTTAAGTAAAGCAATAACTGATAAGTATTAGTTAAATACGCATCGAATGCAAATCAAATCGAATTACGTGTGAACGCAGCATAAGAATTTGAAGGTTAAACCATTGTGTAGGGTCCGCCTTTTTCAATGCATTTGAATGGGTGATTTGTCATGTGACGTCGACTTTTATGATTTAACTTGCAATGTCTGATGTTATACCATAGTTTATCAAGACGCTCAAAATGAGCCTGATTAATCCATAAAAAGATCAAAGGAAATTTGTAATATTATGTTACAAGCACTGTTTATTTATACACAAAGTAGTATTTTATCAACTTTTTAAAAAGGAACTGTCAGTCATTGATATAAAAGCAACCAATGAATAGGTCGCATCATTACATTGTTTGACCCGTTCCAAAAGCTAAGATGGGGACACATTTATCGAGTGTTTTTTGTTTGTTTTGTTTTGTTTCGTTTGTTTGTTCGTTTGTTTGTTTTGGCAAAAACCAGTTAACAGTTGTCATGTGGCGAATACTTTGTTGCACCTTAAATTAATTGATAGTTTGTTTCTATTGGAAGTTATGTCGAGAATTTATTCTTTCAATGGACCAGGAATCCAAATCTGTCGTACAGCTTTTCTCGGGACGCTGGGATCCGCCTTTTTATTCAGAGAGAATATTCGGGATCAACCATTAACCCTCTCCTTCATGAGACTCGGCTGACAAGTCAATTTTTGACCATTCTGAATTGAGCTAGAGAATCAAAATGTTCTAGTTTCATTGAAATTCAACCAAAACAGTTCATACTTGGTGGAAGAAGTACACACTGGCCTAATGTCTTCCGGTAAATGCTATCAAAAGCTGGTTCCTTAATTGTTACCATGGAGACAGGAGGGGGTCTCAAAGGGGCCATAAATGCATATTTGACAACTTTTGCATTCCAAAATCAGGTTTCAAATTTTTTTGAAAATCTGCAGTACACACTACCCCCAGCAAGTCATCAAAATTCAAAAATCTACATCTTTAGCTATAGGCTAGGCGATCTAGCAAGGATATATGGCCCCTACACTTGCCTACCGGAGGGGGCTTACGCCCCCTTCGATCCCCCAGGACTGAGGGGCACATTCCCCTCTGGGCCCCCCCCTTAAATATCTTTTTAGTCCACAGCCGAGCGCGAAAAACACTCAATTTGTTTGCCCATGTTCTATTTTGTTCAATAAGCCCATACACTTATCACAAAGCCTTAAAAACATCCGCCAATAGCCCCCAAAAGGGATCTAGAGGCGTCAAAAGGCGCCAAAATGAAGGAAAGGGTTAACGTGATCCAAAATTTGCAAATCCGGGTTATAGTAAGGTGAAATGTCGGGCGGGCGGGCGGCGGGCGGCTACGGGCGGGGGAAAATGGGATAGACATTTTGTAAAATCAACTCTTCCTGCAGTTTTCGACCCAGATCTTTCAAACTTCACACAATGTTTTCTTCTTTTCTTACAATTAACTCGATAAGTGCCCTGGTGTAATTGCATTGTCTTTTTGGGACCATTTTAATGCAAGAGATGACAGTATTTGTAATAATTTGGCTAACCTGAGTTAAGAAGGTTCGCTCCTCAGTTTTGGGTTTTGTCAGATTTTCGGAATTCTCTTGTTTTATCCATTTAAAAGCATTATAATTTTTTTCCCATGGACCCCCTATTTTTTCTTAATTTCATTTTATACATCTTTAAGAAGATTCTGCCAAAATTTTATCAGATTTTATTTTTTCTGTTACATTCAATTCCGATCAAACCTGGCTAATTTTAATCCTAGTAAAAATCCGAGGAGTTTAGTTTCCCGCAAAATTTTAAATTTTAAAAAGTTATACGCAAAAACCCTATTTCTGAAACACGTCAAGGGCAATAACTCTTCAGGGAGTCATCGGAGAGCTTCGATCCAAATAAGACAAATGTAGCCCTTGACATGATGAACATTTTTGCTGATATACTTTTTCAGCCATCTATTACGGTTTCCGAGTTCATCTGATAACAAGGTCAAAGGTCACCGATGACCTTCAACCTGGTACTCAAATTGAAGGTCTTTTCATGCTGATCACTTTAAACATATATGTTTACTATATTATCTGAAAGCGTTTAAAAGTTATTCGCAAAAAACGATGTACCGAAACGCGTCAAGGGCTATAACTCAAAAACCGTTCGTCGCACAGTTTTCGTTCCATTGAATCAAATGTAGATCTCAATGAGAGGAACATTTTTGCAATATAATGTTTTCATAAATTGTTTTATCGTTTCCGAAATATCGCAATAACAAAATTTCAAATGTCGGCCATTTTGGAAATGGCGGACGGAAAAATTTTTTGACCGCCATTTTGTAATCAGGGCCATGAAAGCTACCTGGAAATCAAATTTCATCAAAATCCGACAACTTTCAGAAATTTGCATATTTAGGGGTCAAAAACGCGTAACCGGGGTCGCGACCCAAAAAAAAATTTTTGCATGATAATTCATCCTGAGGATGAATGCAACTTTATCCTTACCTTAGATTTTTGATATCGGTTACGGTTTATGAGGAGATCTGATAACAAGATAAACCGTATTCGGGGAGATAACTCTGTTACAAAAAATAGAATCGGTTCACAGGCTGACCTGAGTCGAGCCCTGCCAATGCTAGTTTAGTGTATTAAGTTTGGTTATGATTGGTCAAAGCACTTTGCCAACATTGATGGCAGAGGAAAAAGAAAGAATATTAATAATCATAAGAAATACAATAAGGTCTTTCCACTGTAGTGGGAAAGACCTTAACTATTTGAGTTAAAGAGTGTACATAGTGAGAAAATCTCATGAAGTGTATCACAGTAAAGTATAATCTAATACATGTATCAAAAATCAAAATATTTGAGTTCATCTTATGTATGTGTGAACGTGGGAAAAACTAGTACAATTTTCATCATATGTCAAAGATTCGTTTTATGCTCAAAGAAGTTCTAAATAAACATTAAATAACCGTAACCTCGAAAAAAGGTCATGGCGAGCGTTACTAAATTTAGGACATTAAAAAAATAGTGTATGGCATCTTCAAATGGATTTCCACAGGAACAAGAAGGGTTAAATATTAAATTTACCCTGTATATATCAGATCTTAGTTGATTAGTTGAATACACATATGGCGAGTCCTTGTGTGAATATTATTAGTTTTTCTTTCGCCAAATTTGAAATAGTTTGGCCAATTGTAAAGATATTTAGTGAAACAATTTTTGAAGATACTTATACTAGGCGAGAGCCTTACATTTGTGCTTAAAGAATTCCATTCACGGATAGTTGAGGGGGGAAATGAATTATTTGTTATTTCTAATCGAGAATCGGGGACTGTATAGTTCATAGTATTTCTTAAATTGTAATTTGCTATTTCTCCTACCCTTGGAGGTAAAAGATCACATAGATATGAGGGAGCTCTGTCGTTATGAATTAAGTAAAACAAGTTAAGTTTCCTTTTTCATCTTCTATCAGAAAGTAATTCCCACGCCGTTTCAAAATAAAGTGATTCGCGACTAGCAAACATTGGCAAGCCAGTGATTATTCGAGCGGCTTCAAGTTGCATTTTTCAAGTCTTTCAGCGTATACGACCCCACAACCATCCCAAAGTTCACAAGCGTATTCCATTGTTGGTCTAGTAAATGTTAGATAAAATTTATTTAATGTATCTCTGTTCAATGTAAATTAAATTTGCGTAGCACAGATAGTTCTTTCCAACTGACTAGAGGATTCCACTTATATATGTATGAAAGTTTCCATCAGAATCGAAAGTAACTCGAAGATGCTTATGCGATGTAACAATATAAACATCTTCATTACCAAATATTATATCAATAAAAGGGGGATTTCTTTGATTTGATAATTCCATAGCTTTAGTTTTGTTTGGGTTAAAGGATACTAAGCACTCCTTTGACCAAACATTTATTTTTTCAAGGTCGTCGTTCAAAACGTTTTGTACGAATTGAGTATTTTGACTCGAGTAAAACAGAGGAGTATCATCTGCAAATAATCGTGATAATGAAATAAGATTATCTGCTATGTCATACAATATATTAAGAAAAGCAGATGCCCCAAAACTTACCCTTGATGTACACCTGCTGTTACTTCCTTTAACGGGGAAGTACTATTGTTTAGAGATACTTTCTGTTTTCTGCCAGATATATTACTTTCAAACCACTTTCAAGAGAAGTTTTCCATTGATGCCATATGATTTTATTTTAACTATTAGACCTTTGTGCCATACCCTATCAAGCGCTTTTCAGATGTCGCAAAATATTAAGCAACTAGTTTCATGATTATCCTAGAATAGACAAATTTTACAATATATATCTATTAACTGATGTAAAGTAGAGTGTCCAGGAATGAATCTGGACTGATAACTATATAATAAGCCCTCAGAGTAAATAGAATTATAAACTTCTTCGAATACTAATCTTTCGAAAACTTTTCCTACAGAGGACAACATTGAAATAGGTCTATAATTGGGAACAAGTGTTTTATCGTCTTTTTTAAACAGGGCAATGACATTTGCTTCTTTCTAATGTGAAATGTGTGAAGGGAAATGTGAAGATTTTAAGGACAAATTAAACAGCAAGGATAATGGGTAACAAATATTATTGTATGTGTTTTTCAACATATGATGGCTAACATTAACATTATCAGAAGCTGAAGCTTTACCCAAAACAAGAAATTGTAAAATATCACGTACTTGACTGGGAGTTATATTGAAAATATCTTTTACCTTATTAGTTCGAGGGGGGAAATCGGAATGTCTTCATCATTAATTGAAGAGACTGGACAAAAATAATCATTAAGTAATCGCCACTGATAAAATCGCCACGTCGATCTTTCAAAACTGAAATAGATGAATTTGCTCCACTTTGTTTGATAAGCTTTTTTATAAGTGACCAATACGATTTTGGTTTATTTACAGACATTTCGTCAAGCAAATTATTTATATTAATGAAAAAATATTTTTTCATTTATTCTAATGATTTCTTTGCTAATGTGAATTGGATTTTCAGTCTGTCGCGCCCGTTTACGCAGGCGTTCTCTCTTTCTTATTTTCTAAACGCAATTCCGAGTTGAACCAAATTTTGTCTTTTGGTCTAATAGTTACCGTCTTTTTAGGGGCACATTCATCAATTAGACATGAAAAGACTATTTGTAAAATTTTCACAATTTTCGTCAATATCAACGTCATTATTTAATACAACAGACCAGTCGAAATTTTCGATTAGTTGATTACATTTCTCAAAATTTTCATTTTATAATCCCATTTCTCTTTTAAAGGGTAACGTACTTCAGTTAGATAATCTACGTTTTGAGCCAAAAAGAATAGCTTCTGTTTTCCCCAAGTGAAGAGAAAGCTATTGTCAATAAGTCATTTACAGCACGACTCACGCGTATATTCCCGTCAGTTTTATATCATAACAGAATACACATCTTAGTCCACATGAATCGAAAAAAAAGAATTAAAAGTATTAAATAGTATATTGACTACAAAAGAACGGCAAAATTTGAATTAAAACATTTCATGAATGCCAAATCATCGGCAGTGAAATTACCCCGGACTCGGACGCGTGTTCCATGCTTTATGACGTCGTGAAAAGGGGCGTAATTCACTGATGTCAACAATGGCGTTCCGACGGTGATTTGTTTGATTTTTTGGGTGTTGAGGGGGAGAAAAATAATCAAACACCAGTGAGAGGGTCAGACAAAAAAATCTCAGACACCCTCGGGTAAGATTTCTAGCGTTTTGGACTCAGCAAGCTTCGTCGTCGTACTTGCAATCTTACTCTTGGGTATCTGAGATTTTTCTGTCTGACCCTTGCCCTGGTGTAAGATTCTTATATTCTCCTCTCTAGAGAGAATGTTGTTCAGATCATCAGAAAAGGGGAAGGGTCATGTTTTTGTCCAAAATCTCCTTAAAAACAATAGAGAAATCAAATCCACAACCTTATCTCGTGAGAAACAACATTTCTACACTCTCGATAGTTAAATTTTCAAATATTTTAAACGCTCGGCAAGCCTCGCGTTTAAAAATTTGAAAATTTAATATCTCTAGAGTAGAAATTTCGTTTCTCACTCAATTCAGTTGTGGATTCTGTATATACAGACAGGCGAAGTGTTTGTCAGAAAAATCGAGAAAAACCTTGGTAACAGCATTGATTCAATGTCATTTTGATTATGCCTGTTCTGTATGGTATGCTGGGGTCATTAAAAAATATAGAGATAAATTACAAGTATTGCAAAATAAATGAGCTAGGTTTATAAAAATCACTGGATATAGATCAAGGGTGGATCACAATGTATTGATGGTATTGATTTTGTTAATATTGAAAATCGTATTAAACACATACGTTTGAATCATGTACATATGTTTTGTGAAGTATATTATCATAAAAGTTATGTGCAAACTAAGACCATAGAAAGGACAACAAAAAATACCTTTATTATAATGCTATCAAAGATTGGAATACACTTCAAAATTAAGAATTTTAATACATTCAAAGACAGTGTAAAATACTACTTGATTGAAAATTTTAGTGACTCATCAACAAATGTTTTCTTATATTATTTCTAAAATAGAGAACTACTATAGTCTTATTGTTACTTTTTTGAGGTGCCTGAACTACATGAATGATATGTACTCAATGGGACCCCATTGGAAACAAGCTGTATAGCTTTATGGGTTATCCCAAATAACATATCAAAAAAAAGAAAAATACATAAATAAGCTTAAATTTATAGAAAGTTATTTTATGCACAATTTTGTGCACAACTTTAAAATTTATGGATGTGTACGTGCAATATGCTTTATGTCTTGTTTATTTTAAGTTATCTTATGTTTGTGTTACATGTGAACATGTTTGATATTTTATTGAATAAATATCATTATTATTATTATTATTATTATTATTATTATTATTATCTGTGTATTGTCATGTATTCTGGATTAATGATTTTTTGCTGCTGAAGTTCGGTTTTCATTTGGAAATTTATTCATTCGTTCAGAATTTCCATTCCATGCAAATATCTGTCTTCTGTCAAACAATTTAGTTATTTATTGATAGATAGTCTTTTAATTTTCGTAAATGTAAAAAGCAGATTTGATTTCGTCGGGGTTTTAGAAATGTTTCACTCCATATTAAAAAACTATTTCTGAAAAACGAATTCAAATATGATCAAATGTTTTCTTACCTTAGTCATATAAATCGCAAACACGTTAATCATGACGAGACAACTCTCATATACTAAAGAGACAACGGCAGTAGAATACCGAAGGAACAAAGGAAGTGATGATTACAAAAATTGAAATCCAAAGACATGGAAAAAACGGCAACAGAGAAAAACAAAGACAAAACAAGGATGTGAGACAGCCACAATAGACAGAAATAAAAAAAAAGACGACATTAAGAACCGAGGCACTCATAATGTGAACTCCCATGAAAACCGGGAGTGACATCAGGTGCTTCGGAAGGGTAAGCATGTCCTGCTCCACTAGCGACACCCGTCACACGATCAGTGAGGTATATATTGTTTTGAAAGTTCTGATTTGAGGCTGATTTGAAATGTCATATTCTAACCCTTAGACAAAACCAATAAAAAGACATGGTACGTGTTACTTGTCTAACTCTAAAACAGTAACAAGGTAAAAATTTGAAAAGCTGTTGTTAGTCTCTTGAGTATTCGAACATTAACCAGGACACACCAGTAGCACGAACATCACCAACGAACACAAAACTAAAATTTAAGAGTTTTATATACATGGCAACACAAAAAACTAAAACCATTGACAGTGTGAATTCCTATAAAAACCGAGTGACACCATGTGCTCCGGAAGGGTAAGCATGCCCTGCTCCACTAGTGGCACCCGTCACACTATCAGTGAGTCAATCCAGGGTAGAGTCAAAAGCAGCTTTTGGGACAGTGTTTGGCTCTATTAAAAAAATCACTGTATACACTACATGCTCGACAGTAACGAATCAACTGTGAAATGTACACTCCATATGCTGGAGAGGTAGGTATGTTGCTGTTCAGAAAGGAAAAATTCACAATTGGGAAGTTAAAGTCATCACGTTTGTCATATAGCTTAGACTTCAAACGTCCATCTTCGTCAATGTATATCAAAAGATCTAAGTACGAAGCTGAAGTAGGTGTATCAGTAATCTCTTTAATTTCAAGCTCATTGGGATAGATCTGGTGTAAATATTTCTTGAATTTTGGATTATTAAGAGAAAGTCTATGTAGCGGAAGCTGAAATTAAAGGACTGAGCTAAATGCTTTTGTTTTTTCTGTGTTAGCCCTTGTAAAAACTTTGCCTCGTACGAGAAAAGAAAGAGATCAGCTAAAAGTGGCGCACAGTTAGTTCCCATGGGAATCCCAATTGTCTGCTGAAAAACGCGGCCCCCTAATTCGACAAAAATATTGTCTATTAAAAATTCCAACATAGAGCTTTTTTCAAACATCGAGTTAACTGACGCCAATTTATTTTTTCACCGATGTACCGTCATTTATTGACGTCACGCAATTTAACACTTTTTAGGCGTTTGAACCACGTTTGACTTGGATGATGACATATGTTTTTATAGTCTAGAAGATTGTGCAACGATATCTATAAAATACATAAAAGTTGTTAAAGATAAAGTGACAAAATTTTCAGCCAACTAATGACTTTCTTCAGTGTCTTAAACACGCTATAATATAATTGAGATTGGTGATTACATAACTCATCAATTTTTGAACATTATACATCGAAAGTCATTTTTTTTTTCTTTTCACAGAGGTAAATAGAAAATGTTATAAGTGTACACATTATGTCAAATATTTTACATACACGTTTCCAATGAAACATCCTACAGTTAAACTAAGACAAATAGATAGTATCCACTATAGAAATAAAAAAATATACATAATTAATAAATAAAACTGTGGCTAAGTATAAGATATAAATTAAACCCGAAGATTCACCGTTAGTTATTGTTACATGTCTATTGTTTTCTATTTATTCCGTCCGGATGTAAAACCCGGAGTTCGTTGATCCAAAATCTTTCTCGGTCTTCACGTTGGGAATCACTCCATTAGCTGTTCTGTTCAATGATGAGGATTTTCATTCTATTGAAATCCTCGATACTATGGTCTGACAACCTGAAGTGTTGACTCACGGGCAGAAGTGGCTTTTTACTGAGGTCACTTCTGTGTCCATTCAGACGTTTGTGGAATGGTTGCTTTGACTCGCCCACGTATTGGAGGTTACAAACGTTACACTACAGCAAATAAATAAAATGCTTGCTTTTGCAATTTGTAGTGCAAAATATTTTGTATCTTTTTGTAGTAACCTGACTGGTAAACACGGACGAGATTTGCATATGTCTGCAACATTTGCAGCGCCTGTCTCCACAAGGGTGACTGTTTCCTGTGGTTCTAATAGTATTAGACGCTTCTGCTCGTACCAACAAGTTCCTCGGTCTGTCTGGTTGTTAAAATGCAACCAAAGGAGGCTCGGGAAAGATTTTGGACAATTTGAGACTTTTTTCCACAGATGTCCAGTGCTTACGAACGGTCTTATAGGTGTTTTTTCAGGGAAGGATGGTATGTGAGAACACAAGGCGTTCTTTTGTTCTTCTTTTTTTCTTTGTACTTAAGCAAGGTGCTCCTTGGAATATTCAGGGCTTTGTGAAAACTTTTTTAATGTTACTGTGTTTATACCCTCGTCGTTTAAGGTTGCTTTTGAGTTGACCTAATCGTTTTTGCACGGAGTTTTCCTTCGAACAAATTCGTCTTATTCTGAGAGCTTGGCTGTATGGAATATTTTTAGTTACATGTGCAGGATGACAGCTGCTGGGCAAAAGGTATTGGTTTGTATCCGTGGGTTTGCAATATAAACCTGTGGACAGTTCACTATCCGATAAAAAGCTGGTAGTATCAAGGAAGGAGATGGTAGTCTACGATATTTCTGAAGTAAACTTGATAGATGGGTGCAAGTTGTTGGCATGCGAGATAAAGTGTTGTAACGTTTCATCACTCTCAGTCCATTTCATGTCAACATCATCTATAAATCTATACCAAGAAAGCGGTTTTTCGACAGACAATTCGAGAAGTTGGTTTTCGAATTTGCCCATAAATATATTAGCATAAGATGGAGCCATTTTGGTGCCCATAGCAGTTCCATTTATTTGTAAATAGTGTTCGCCATTGAAAGTAAAATTGTTCGGTTCATATACTGCCATTTGACCCAAAGTGCCTTGAACTATTTGTTATATTATACTCCATTTTATAAGAAAAGAATTCTTGTTTCTTACAACTATTCAAGCACTTTTTACCAGAATAAGGGTATGTATATTTTTGACCAGCCAATTCTTGAAGGTACTAGTAAATGCACTAGGACTAACAAATCTGCCATAAAAATATTGTATTGATTTTGATAAAGATATTGTGATGAAGCATGTAGAGCTTGTCAATAAAGCTTGTTGTTCATTTTGATAATGTTTTTATCCTCTTTTGGAACAAAATGACGATATATTGACCGATACTTCTCCTAGTTGACTGTTAGTCCCCGAGGGTATTCACCAACCCAGTAGTCAGTACTTCGGTGCTGACCCGAAAACTGATTTTATTAAACTTTGCAGTATCTAAATTTAACAAAATTTTGTTTAAAACTAAGGAGTATCTCCCTCATGCATAGCTCTGTCCGTAGCTGAACTTTGGCTTTTCTGTTTAGATCCTTTAATTATTTGTTCTCTATCAGCTTTTACACGTTTTGGCGATTGGACTTCCAAATGTGTTGCTTTTATCTGCACTGATGAGACATGACTTGTCGAAATACGCATATGCAGAAAATAAATTAACAGTTACGTCGGTATTTTGTTATCTATTACCACTGGGCCGATACCTCTGCTGGTGGACTGTAAGTCCCCGAAGGTATTCACTAACCCAGTAGTCAGTACTTCGGTGCTGACCCGAAAACTGATTTCATTAAACTTTGCAGTATCTAAATTTTACTTCCCAATTGTGAATTTTCCCTTTCTGAGCAGCAATAGACCTACCTCTCCTGTCTATGGAGTGTACATTTCACAGTTGATTCGTTACTGTCGCGCATGTAGTTTATACAGTGATTTTTAACAGAGCAAAAACAGTCCCAAAAGTTGCTTAGTCAGGGATTTGTTCAGCCTTTGTTGCTTTCATCCCTTCAGAAATTTTATGGCCGTCACCATGATATCACTGACAGATATGACGTGTCCCAAATGAAAACGGACATTTTCAGCTAGATTTCACGTCTTCATGGATTTGACATAACCGGTTTTAACTCAATCCTGGATTGACTCACTGATAGTGTGACGGGTGTCGCTAGCGGAGCAGGACATGCTTACCCTTCCGGAGCACCTGATGTCACTCCCTGTTTTCATGGGAGTTCACACTATGAGTGCCTTAGTTTTTGGTGTCGTCTTTTATTGCCGTGCATTGTACCTGTCTCATGTCATTGTTTTGTCTTTAGTTTTTCTCTTTTGCCGTTTTTGCCATGTCTTTTGATTTCGATTTTTGTGGTCTTCGCTTCCCTTGTTCCTTCGGTATTCTACTACCGTTGTTTTTTACAAAATTTTGTTTAAAACTAAGGAGTATCTCCCTCATTCATAGCTCTGTGCTTTGCTGGACTTTGGCTTTTCTGTTTAGATCCTTTGGTTATTTGTTCTCTATCTGCTTTTACACGTTTTTGGCGATTGGACTTCCAATGTTTTGCTTTTATCTGCACTGATGAGACATGCGTTGTCGAAATGCGCATATGCAGAAAATAAATTAACAGTTACGTCGGTATTTTGTTATTTATTACCACTGGCCCGATACCTCATGGTGGACTGTTAGTACCCGAGGGTATTCACCAACCCAGTAGTCAGTACTGCGATGCTGACCCGAAAGCCGATGTTTTGCTTTTATCTGCACTGATGAGACATGAGTTGTCGGAATGCGCATATGCAGAAAATAAATTAACAGTTACGTCGGTATTTTGATATTTATTACCACTGGGCCGATGCCTCTGCTGGTGGACTGTTAGTCCCCGAGGGTATTCACCAACCCAGTAGTCAGTACTTCGGTGCTAACCTGAAAACCGATTTTATTAAACTTTGCAGTATCTAAATTTTACAAAATTTTGTTTAAAACTAAGGAGTACCTCCCTCATGCATAGCTCTGTCCTTAGCTGAACTTTGGCTTTTTCTGTTTAGATCCTTTGGTTATTTGTTCCCTATAAGCTTTTACACGTTTTTGGCGATTGGACTTCCAAATGTTTTGCTTTTATCTGCACTGATGAGACATGAGTTGTCGAAATGCGCATATGCAGAAAATAAGTTAACAGTTATGTCGGTATTTTGTTATTTATTACCACTGGGCCGATACCTCTGCTGGCGGACTGTTAGTCCCAGGGTATTCACCAACCCAGTAGTCAGTACTTCGGTGCTGACCCGAAAACCAATTTTATTAAACTTTGCAGTATCTAAATTTTACAAAATTTTGTTTAAACTATGGAGTATCTCCCTCATGCATAGCTCTGTCCTTAGCTGAACTTTGGCTTTTCTGTTTATATCCTTTGGTTATTTGTTCTCTATCAGCTTTTACACGTTTTTGGCGATTGGTCTTCCAAATGTTTTGCTTTTATCTGCACTGATGAGACATGAGTTGTCGAAATGCGCATATGCAGAAAATAAATTAACAGTTACGTCGGTATTTTGGTATTGAATAAATGAATGCGAGACAATAGCATACATATGAAAAAGAAATTTAAGGAAATGTGGTAAATGTCAAGGAGACAAGATCACCTCTCCTGGTTAAAACGACCTAAAACAAAGCATCTAGGGGTCGACATAGGGTCTTCATCGCAGTGAGGAACCTCACACCATATAGCAAGCCCTAAATTACACAGTGATACACAACAACCATAACAATAGAGAAATGGAATTATATGCGGTGGTTCAAGTATCATGTCACTTTCATTGAGACCTCAAGATGAAGAATGACAATTTACATATACATGTACACGTAATACCAGAGTTAATGCAACTTAAAGTTCAATATCAACAAATGGCCATTTTGACAACTCATTTCTCTTCAATAAAAGTGTGGTCTGTGGATCTATAATTAGGAGATAACCATACTGTATTTGAGGATCTGAGGGGGTAAATCGTATATTTTACTGTCGCAAACTGAGTTTTCCGGCGACGCGTTAGCGGAGCCGGAAAACGGATGTTTGCAACATTAAAATCTTAGATTTACCCCTAAAGATCCTAAAATACAGTTTGGTTATCTCCATTCTAATGCAAATCCCCCAAAAATCATTTAAAATCGATTTTAAAATCAAAGGAAGTTCGGTATGCGTCTGCGCAGTTACGTTGCTATTGGTTCCGACGGTAAATCATGGATTTTAGCCCCTGAAAATTCTGACGCCATCCAATCAAAATTACAAACATAAGTGCATTAGAATTTTGTTTTTAATAACCATGAATAAATTATGGTATATTTTATCATGTACTGGTACGTGTACATTTCCTCCATATCCCTTTATTTTTCTTTCATGCTAATAAAATAAATCATCTTCCATTTCAATCATATTTGATATGACTGGTAAATTTTTGAAAACAAAACAAATTGAAACAACAATCAACCAGAGGTAAACTTTTGAATAGAAATTGTATGTCACATTAAATCACATCAATATCATCTCAAATGTTATTGATTATAGTACAAATTAACTGTGCAGCCCTGAAATACAAATGACGGGGGTCCATTTTTTATTGGGGTACATCTAACTTCATTGTATTTATTCACTTGCTCATGTACAACTGTTTCACAGTTTATGTCTTCAAGATTTGTAATTCCCTAGGATTCAGATTGTGAAGCAGACAAATAGAGTAATTCATTGATATTTTTATTTTCATCGAACATGATATTGTCAGCAATTTCTTGCACTATAACACTCTGGATTGAAAACTCACTTGTTTCACAAGTTTAATTCAGTATGCATGTTTTTTTTCAACTGTAGATACGGGTTCTTGCGGAACAAGACGACTAATTGTCTCTGAAATTTACGTTTTTGTGCGGACGAGGTATCTCTAGAGTATGATTTAATGATGCTTCGTTACGATGTCCAGAAACTGTCATTTTATGACGTGCCTCAAATCCTGCCTCGTCCAACGCCGTTATGATGGTAGCTCTAATACAATGGTTGGTGTATTGTTGAGAGAGATTTGCAATTTGTGATAGTTCTGCCATCATGTTGCCAATTTTATTTTTTCCTAGGGGACGTTTTTCATACCACACCAAATCTTCATCAGCGATTGAATCACGTGGTGTCTGAAACAGTGGAGGACAAATATTTACGTTAGCTTCTAACGGGGCACATCTCTGTTCCAGTAGCATACATACGGACAGTTTTGTCTTGTTCAGTATTTGTCACACCTCGTTGGTTTTTAGTCACCTCAGAACTGACCTGACACAAATAGTCTATTCCCTTGTCATCCTGTTTCAGTGCAAACATTGCAGGTGTTAGGTCCCTCTGGTTTTCACGCCCCCTTCTACAGAAGTGTAAGCATATCTCGAACCATACCTTATTCAACAGGCCAGCAGGTGAATTTACAGTGAATGCAACAGATAAATAGAGTTTTTTAATGTCTGACATTTCTATTCCATCCTTGTGGTCGATATCCCCTTTCCCTTGTCTCTGAACAAGCTTTAAACTCGAGATGAACATTTCATTCGACTTTTAAAATTCCACATCTTTAGTGATATCAAATGCTTGGGTTTTTGCGATATACCGGGAAATACCACTGCGGAAAGCTACCATAAACGTTCGTTTGTAAAGTCTTTTCCCATTGCGAAGTTCTGTATAAAAACTTCTCAAGCGGTCATCGAGTTGTTGTTTTGACTAAGTTTCAATATCCTCCGAGATACTTTTGGCACGAAGATACGTCAAAAATGCCTTCATCGCAAATTTTGTAGCATTTTTAGTGTTTGTCGAGTCCTTAGCCTCTGTAATTTCACTCAATTCGGCCTCCGACAAACTAGTAAACATGTTGACGAAAACAATGTTTTAAATGCCGGTGCAAATCCGGTACGCTAAAAATCCGAAAATATTAAATTGGACTGGGCCCAGTCCATATACTTTATATGGACTCGGTGACAATAGTTGGCTATATAGGAGTAATATAATAATAAGTATAATATATGCCTTATTGATCTATAACCCTGATGTTAAGACTGGGATATAAACGATCAATCCAATAGCTTTCTTTATATCTTCTCTGATTTAAATTCCACGATCTATTTTGATCAATTGCGATGACTTGCATATTTTGCCAGTTGTGATTTGGAGTATTATATCTTGCTTATAAATGTACTTGGATCACGAATCACATGTTATTTTATTTGATTTGATGAAAATGGATTGCAGCGGCCTGGTTCTGAAAAAAATATTGATCAAAATAGATCGTGGAATTTAAATCATTACAGTTCACTATTAACCGAAAATGTACATGTATATATACTTTGGTAAGATGCCAAACCGTGTCACTTGTCAATTTTGGAACAACATAAATTTCGAATCACGATTCACATGTTTTGTGCTTACTTATGTTACTGTTTCATTTATTTGGTGTATTTCATGTTCAGTTTAATTTCTTCTTCATTGAGAATGGATATTTCATAAATAAAATGTCATTTTAAAGCTTCATACATTGATAAACAGGCTTTATTTTCTTTGAACAGCTGTTGAATATCAGACCATTCATTCTTGTCTTGTACAGGTATCATGATGCTCCGTTTTCCAGAGCACCCTAATTAAGGATAAAAAAGCTTTTGCCCTATCCGTTACCTATACTTAAAATATTTACAACAAAAAAAGTTTTTAAAATATTGTGATTAGTGGCTTATAAAAAGTACGTTTATAATGATAAAACGGAAATACGATTTTAATGGATAGTTTAATTCAGACCATGTGATTGGTTGTTTTTTTTTATATATAACATGTGCTACTAACCAGATTAAATAATCCGAAATTGCAGAAGATTCACAGCATTTTTTAATTAATTCAAACTAAATTGTCTCACAAATCTTTCAACTACATGTTTTTTATTGCCAAACATGAGGAATGTTTTTACTTGCCCGATCGGAGAAGTACTGACTGACTTTCACTTGTCCCCGGCAATCAGACAATCTGCGTCGAGCCCTGAATTCTGACAAAAACGACCAAAATTGAGCTAAAAACTAAAATTGTTTTGAGGGGTCGAAAAATCGAAAGGGGGCGGGGGTGGGTGATGATGAGAATCTATGAATTTGTTTTATTGAGGCTTATGAGTCTGCAGTTATCTGTCCCAAATACTGATATAGATCAATCATTACAATGGCATTTAACAAATAAGAACATAGTCTATTCAGGATGTATGCCAGTTCAAATTTTAAATTCATGAGACATGTAAAACAAAATAGCAATTTTTCAGTGTGACGAAAATGCCCTCCAGTTAGTTACTAGATATCGGAAACCAGTTAATTACAAGGCTTCTCATAACACAAATGAAACAACAAAAGTTGTACTGAATTTTATTATGGCACAATATAAGTTTTGGCTATAATATTATATACATTTCATATTACTCATGCACTCAATTTAATTGAAATATTTGGATCATTATCTGAACTTATTTTAAATAGAAATAAAACAGAAGGTTTATGGTTAGGAAAACTAAAAGAAACTAAAGAGAAATTTGAAAATATTGCTTGGTCAGATGTTATAAAATGTCTTAACAAAGAAATTGACAAGCAAAGCATAATTGATATTAGAACTACTGGCGACAAGCTATATATGAATTCTAAAGCATGGCGAACAAATTGATATAAAATTTGAGCCAGCCGCATGTGTTAATTAACATAAATAACAATTATTAAGAAAAAATACACAGTTGTTAGTGGTGGGTGGGTGGGTAATTTAAAGAAGAAAAAAATTCAAATATGCCGCGAAATCGAATGAATGAAATATATATGTAAACATAGCACCATGGCAACAAAATGACCAATGAACTAAAGGATAAATTTAGACTCCAGAGGGTAAATAAAACACGTGGTGATCCACCTGTTAATTATTTATTTTTATCAAAAAATAATACAATTACCAGGCTACTCATAACACAAATGAAACAACAAAAGTTGTACTCAATTTCATTACGGCACAATATAAGTTTTGGCTATAATATTATATACATTTCATTCTTGTAAACAAATGAAATGTACTCAATTTTATTACGGCACAATATAAGTTTTGGCTATAATATTATATACATTTCATTCTTGTAAACAAATGAAATTGACAAGCAAAGCATACTTGATATTAGAACTACTGGCGACAAGCTATATATGAATTCTAAAGCATGGCGAACAAATTGATATAAAATTTGAGCCAGCCGCCAAGCCAACGGCCACCAAAAAAATACAAACAACTGTGTTGAACAAATGAAATGATAAGTTATATTAAAAATTAATAACTAAGAAAGAACTTAGCATGCGTGAAATAATATCATGCATATACCAATTTTAATTAAACAAGGTAAGTATGGAAGAAACAATATCGACCATAAACTTAAACCTTGAACTCTAAATGAGAAACTTTATCCCATTCAACGAGTCAACTTCACTCCACAGTGCGAGCAATACTCACTGAAAAGAGATCCTAACCTGCAAATATAAAATACAAAAATTAGTACAAAATTGATATATACAAAAAATAATTACACAAAATATGTTTAATCTGAAGGGATACAAATAAAAATATTAACACAAAAGGTATTACATCTTAGTATGGTAAAAACTATATTCACCATAAACTAAGAGGAGGAGAACTGTATGTATGGATGAAAAACAATAATTCAACCATAAACTAATCTACCAACTAAATCTAAAATGTAAAATATTTAGATAAAAGTTGACAAACAAGTATTCACAATAAATGAGCTACCCTTCGTCTGAAATAACAACTCAGTTGTCGAGAACCCTCAAAGTTTAGATGTAGACCACCATCTCTATATGCAAACAACTCTACCAAAGGTTTCCCACATTTCAAAAAATACCGATAAGAATGAATAAACTCCACTTTATACTTAGTACAAAGATTTAACAATGCAAAATTAATCCCCTTTATCTTATCATTAGTGAAATCAAAGTCCTTAGGACAACCATAGAAGGAAATAAATATTTGGCAGTAGAAATCAAATTACAGTAAGCAGATTTAAATCGATCTATAGATAATCTATGAACATCATTTGTTCCAATATGAATTATTAAACAGTTATAATTACAAATACTCCCCTTGTATTCTCCAAGAAGATATGTCAATTCTTCAATAGTAGCCCCCCTATTTGGTATGACATCAACAGACAAATATTTACACATAGAATCTGACAGCACTACAAATGAACCTGGCACTGTAAAAGAAATTAAATAAATAGAAATCATGCATTCAAATCAGAGTGGATATTTTATTAGCTATCAATTGAGAAACGAGTAATTTTTGTTCTAAAGAAAATACTAAGTAGTTTTTATAAGCATCACTTCGCCAATCTCCGTGAAGTTGAATAAGCTCTGAAGGAACCTTGGACTCAAATGCTAAAGTAGCACAACCTCTTCTAAAACTATGTGTGGAATATCGAGAAGGATCACGACACCTAATTAGAGTACGTAATTTATTCTGAAATTCTATATATGTGATGGGAATAAAACGCCCCTTACGACATTTACAAAATGCAGGAGAACTATTATGGGCTGGTATAGCATTAATCATATTCCTGTAAGCGGATACTGGGCACATAACACTTCCTGGAATATTAACAATAGGGATTCTAAGTTTTCGTTCACCGAATTGGATGGTCTTACTCCATTTAAAGATAACAATTAGAATATTATCTTCAAAAATAACATCTCCTCTACATAATTGTTTATTCATATCAAAACTGTTAACAGAATTAGGTACTAAATTAGATTTTCTACTCATTAGGAAAAAGGCCATCAAAAATAGGCTCCAAAACGTAATATCCAAATTATTATAAATCCAGAAGATCATAAAACTGATGTAGTATAAGTGGAGTAATAGACAAGGCTTTACAAGGTAAGTGTGGGTTTAATCGAGCTAAACCTCTTAAAGTAAGTTTAAAAGTAAAACTCTGCAAAAATGGGAAATCGAAATCATTAAATAAATGCAAAATGCGAACTCCATTTATATAATTTTTAATGGAATTAACAGATTTAAAAGAAAGACTTAAAAATTGAGCATATAAACAAATTGTGCTCAAAGAAGTGGGTAAAAATTTTAATCCAAAAAATGTACAAAACAATAAAAATGTTCTCCATTGAACTTTAATATTGTCAAAAGTGCCTTCTGCAAAAGCTGATCTGCAAGAATTCTGCTGATCCACCTTTAGCAATTCAAGCTTGGAATCTACAATAAATTATCAATCAATAACTAATCCGTCAAAGAAATATGTACAATCAAGTCAATTTAAAATATCCATATAAGTATCAACATCAAATCAATCTCAACTTTACCAGTCATGTGAAAAATAAAAAACATTGGAATCGACATACTTTTCAAAACACACTCCTTCTTTAATAATAGGTAAGTTGAAAAATAACTTATCTGAAGAAGCATTCAAATGCCATCTAGATAAAATATCTGCAGTTCTATTATGTACACCGGGTAAGTAAACCGCTCTAACTTCAAAATGAAACTTCACGTAAACAGCCTTGCATGTAAGAATCTTTAGTAGCCCCAGAGTTCAAAACTGCAGCAGTGCTCTGATTATCACACTTTAATAATATCTTTTTACCACAATAACAAGAGCTCCATGATTTAATACAATTCATAATTGCCAATAATTCACACTGACTGATATGTTAATTTATTTCACATAAAAAAGGGAGGAAACTCAACATGAAAATATTCCCTTCTTGGTGCAAACTAGCCAGCACAGCTAGATAATGTAGCAACAATTTCATCTGGTTGTGACCAGTCTTCTAAAAACATCATGGACACGCCATTATATGATTTCAAGAAACAAGACCACCATAAGAGATCTTTTCTGATGTATAAAGGAATAACATGGGAATGTAAATCATCTGGTAAACTACGTAACCAAGTTAATAATCTAGATACAAACAATCTCCCTGGTCTTACACAACTAGAAACAAAATGTAATTTTCCCAATAATGATTGTAAATCTCTAACTGTTGCATCAGATTTCTCAAGCCATGACTGGACTAACTGCAAGATCTCAAGAACTCTCTCGGCAGTCACCGATAAAATTAATTCATGTGTATTGAATTCAACACCTAAAGAAGGGGGACAGGCTTTATCAACAGATTCTTCCGATCCACAATGTTCTAAAAGTTTTCGCAATAACTCAAAAACAGAATCTGCTAGTTCTGGTGATTCTGCTCCAGCTAAATCATCTAAATAATTTACTATAATATGTCCACATTGCTTCATCATAAAAACTATAGTAGAAGTAACCCTTTGACAAATATGAGCTGAAGACCTTAGACCCATAGTAAGCACCCTATCTACAAAAATATGATTTTTCCAATGAAAACCTACAAGATTGACCTCACCCGGGTCTATCGGTATTTGTCTGTAAGCTCGTTTCAGATCACGCTTAAATAAGAGGCAATCTCTACCTTTTTGTTTAACCAAGTGTACAAGATCATCTACTGAAGGGTACGGAATTCAAAGGTGATAATGCTAGAGAAGAAAAGATAAAGGGATTCTGCTTGAAAGGTCCAATAATAGCCTTATAACCAATTTCCTTCTTTAAATACTTCATAATAAAATCAGGAAAATCTCTAGCTCCGCTATGATTACGAGGTGTTTTCATATCTCCTAAAACACCTGTGTAACCTAATGGAAAACCAAATTCCAATAAATCACAAACTAAAATGTCGTCATAATCGACCAACATTGATCTGATCAATTGCAAGTTTAAATTAGAAACAACTTGGATTCTACATCCCAAATAATTTGGTAAACCGGAACACGCTACTTCTCTCCGTACTTCAACAAAATAATCCATTTCCTGATTATTAACATTCAAATCACAAATTAAACAATTCCTATGTTTATGACAAAAATCTTGAATTTTTAATTTTAAATT